>MNPL01009797.1:0-32412 GCA_002081605.1 Tropilaelaps mercedesae | reverse complement strand
CACAGATATATATATATATATATATATATATATATATCACATTTATCAGTAGTTACATTACGTGCAGAGAGTTCTCTTTATTACTCCAACTCGTCGTGTTTTGTAAACCAATGGGGTGCAAACGTTAGATCTCCTTCGATCAGACTACAAACAGTCGTATGCTGTTTCTTCCACCTGAGAATTCCTTGGTGTATACGATGCTCTTAAGGAACATTTGCTTGTCTTGCTGTTTCCACTTTACCGTCCATCCTTTCTATCTGTAGACTAGATATCTCTGGTTGTGTTAGTCCGGTGTGCATTCCAAGTATGAAAGTGTGAACGTGTGTGTATCTAACCTCTTTGTCCCTCTTCTTGGAAGATGGTAACCGGCGTGTAATTTGTGGCCAAGGCAGGTTGGCGGCCAAGTGAAGCAGACGATTCGGTGAGGCGAAAAAATTACTACTACTGAATAGTATCATATGACCCACGTATGGACCGAAACATGCACAGATTTAGAGGGACTAGGCAGGCTGCTGCGGAATGTGGAGAAAAGAATTAGGCGGTCGGACAAGTCAAGTGAGATGGAGGGCTGGCTCTCAACAACAGTACGGTAAAGTCAGGTCAATGAGACGTAGGTTAAAAGAGTGAAGGAAGTTGTAGGATGCGGTTGTAGAAATCCTGTCACTTTCAGTGGACTACCCCTTCGAGTTGAAACACTTGTTATCTCTCAAAGTGACCGGTTAGACGGCAGTGAACCTCAGCCGGCGTCATGACCTGTTACTGAAAGGCCGTTTCGTCGGTGAACGCAAGACAATGAATGCTTTCTGTGCCAGAGCTAATCGGTTTGTAAGCTGATGCCGACTCAGCTTAGAAATAAATAGTGTGGGCGTTGCGGTTACACTACCTCAGAGGCTTTCATTTATTTTTGTGCCCGAAATCACCGTTCGGAATGAGTTTGTGAAATATATAAATTTTTAGAAAATTCGCAAGGATCTTTAAATAGCCACAAACGAATTTGTTTGCTAAATTCTGTAAAATAATGGTATGGATATAACTATAGCTATATATATTTGTTCGAGCAGGACAGTCCGCCCCCTCGTTAGTTTACGTCACTTAAACGGCCGACACCATCAGAGGTTTTCTAAAGTGAAGTGTGCCGTTGTTGTATCATCTTGACTTGTACAGGCTTTTCCAGTAGCTGCATGTTCAATTTCATATGAAGATCTATGAATTATATACCAATTCTTCGCTCTTTCTGTATCGGCCATAGATCTACATTTGATGCAAGAATTGGTCGTTTTGAAAATCTTTTGCAACTCTCAGATCTTTAGATATGGGTTTGTAACAGTTAGTGACTAAAATTGGAATAAATAAATCTACTATTTACCTTGTTATATATTCATTTTAAGATTACGTTTGACTACCGATATATAACAGGTGTGTTAACGCAGTTCTAGTTTTCTTTAATTTAAGAGACATCTTCAATATTGCACGGCTTATCCTTGTATCAGTTGTAAAAGCATCCAAGGTTCTTGTCGTATAAGCAACTAGGCAGAGATAAATTGAAACATTGGTGCAGTATTCCGAATGGGGAGAATATGATCCGTACGATATAATCATGCTTGACGTTACAAAGTGTTTGGCAAACTTAAGAGGCACAATGGCCATATGTATATGCGTATTTTGTTTCTAATGATTCTCACTTGTCGCACGATGTGTGGCCCTAAACATTAACTCCGTAAGTTTGAATTTGTCATTCGAACGTGAGTCAAATATCAGCAATAATAATGAGGGGTGGCATTAGGTTCTTGCCCTTTCCAGCGACTAGGCAATAGGCATTTGGCAAAAGAAACAGAAAAGGGGAAGCTGAGGGAGGAACTTGACGCAGGAAAGCCGGATAACTACTGATCAATCCAGTTCTGTTCTATCTTGAGACATTCACAGTGGGTGCGATGGGCCTTCATATCAGTGGCCGTCATTAGTAAATCTATAGTGTTTGTGGCTGTATACACCCTGCGGCTAATGAGAAATCGTTTCATCGAGGGTTTCCAACGACAACGTACGTTACCAAATTACTTGTTTGTTTATTTATTCAATAAATTTGTCAATTTGTTTATGGGGCTACGAGCATCAAAGTGCGGCGGTTGGCCAGTCAATTAAAGCGAGAAACTAAGTTAGAAATAAAAAAGGCATCAGAGCCACTACAACTGGATACATTTGTGTTGCACGTAACGAAATACATGCACTACCACACATCTTAGCTGAAACATTTTTTGCTTTTTTGTTAAACTTAACTATCGCAGTCCGCGTCTCTGCTGTTTGGCACCCATTAAATGTCAATCAGTTTCGTGCACTCTAAAGGTGGATGTATGAATGTATGCATTAGTCTTTTATAATTGGAGGCACTTGCGATATAACATCCCGCATTCCACTCAAGTTCGATCATCGCCTGGGTTTCCCGCTTCCAAGCTCTTTCGTACGAGTTCATATACATTAAACATACGGCTCATCCATTCATGTCTTGAAATAAAAAAAGCCTGCCTAAAGCTAATGCTAGTATGTTGTATCAAATTCTGTATTTGGCACTAGGATTCCTTATTTATGTACTTAAATTTCATTTGAATCTTGCTAGTCTGAAACGCATAAATCGTATTTCAAATTATACGAACCTATTTTTTTAATAATGCCGTTGTTAAGTTAAAAACAAAGGTCAGGTCAACTTCGCTTAATTGTGTCATATATTGCAAAATGGGAGAATTAATGGAAGCTTAAATTTGTTACCTGCGCTTATTGTAAACAAGGTGCATGCATGTTCAATCTCCATCACGCCCAACAAAAACTCAAGAGTTTCAGCGCATATTGTCATAAGCACTTCAGCGTGTTACTGACAAAGTTGCGGTTCTTTGACACAAGACAGCTAATGTTTTTCCTCTCTTATGCGTTTTTTCCTCTTGACGGTCAAAAAGTAGTCGCTCTAGAGTGCGTTGTGCAGGATTTGAAACTTTATTGATAAACCTAAACAAGTTGTACTACCAATTTGTTTGCCCTTGCGTAGATACTTAGTTCATTTTTTGGAGTCATCATTCTTGAGAAAACATGAGGTAGTGGGCATAAGAAAAAAAAGTTGTAGCGTCAATAACTGTAACGGCTTTCACAGGTTTCAAGTTTTGGTATTAACTGAAAAACAAACAAGCACAGAATTCACCTGGTTATAATCCATTTGACGCAATAGAAGAGAGGACAAGAGAAAGCGTTACTAGAAGTGTTTAGTAGTTTTTTCTTAAAAAAGATTGAGGCGCGCTAAGTTTTCATCAACGCACAAAAGACAAAGAGAGAAAGGGAGGCTGCTGAAACCGCGACGCATCAAAACTCATAGATCAGTTCTTGAGAATATTGAATTGTTGATGCCCAGAGCTTGCGTAGCTAGTTATCGCCCTTTGAAGGCTATCAATATAACAACTTAGGCGGACTCAATGACAATGCGAGCCGAGCGTATCAAGCGGACCAATTTTATAACAGACTGATAGGAGGGTTTACTTATTCAATTAATCGATTCATTTAGTTTTTTTACCGGTCATTCTGTGCCGTCTTACTTTTCGTCAATTTATATTCTACTTAAAGACCCACATTTTACTGATATGTTTTTGGTTATATTTGGTCTGTTGTAATCATACTGTGAAGCTCGTTGGTAGCTCCGATTCCTCCGGCTGCGACCTGACTCCTAGGATTTCACTTAATTAGAAAGGTTACGCATTGAAGAGTCGCAACGGACCTCTGGTTGGATGTGAACACAGCTCAAGTTCAAACCCCTTTATTAGAGTACCAAAGCACTAGGTGAACTAAGCAAAATAAACCAGCTTAAATTAACGATACGAGACTGTTTGTTGAAAACAATTGCCAACCATGAAACATTACGCCTATGAAATCTTGTCGAGCGAGGCCTGGTACGCTTTCTGGCGAGTAAAATTCATGGTATCTTTATATATAAATGACAATGCTTTTATATCGGTAACATTAGTGCAAAACCACTAAGAAAATTAGTATCGAATGTTGGTTACATCATCGAATAATGTTATTTAGATGCGCTGTGTGTGGTAAACTATCAGGGAAACCCAGAACCATTGAGACAGGGTCAATAAGCGCGCTGATTTACGCATATAGTGACGTCTCTTTACAGTGGGAGTTCTGCAGATGATAAATTTAGAACTAACGAATATTCTATTCGTTTCATAGAGCCCGAAAACCATGCATAGTGCGTATATAATAGAATGCATAGTGGACTTTGAACCTTTTCTGCATAAGCAATTCCAATGTTCTTTACCACCAGATAAAATATTATAAGTGTAACGGAGCACTATATAAAAATCGTGTTTTCAAGTAACGCGACTTTGTTCAAAGAAAAATGTATTTTTGTAGTAGCTCTAAAGACTCATTCGCCTACGCCAGTTTACACGCAATCATAAACATCTGAATTTGAAAATGACATAACAGAAGTGTTGATTATCACTCACTATTAATTTAACTCCAGCAAGTCCCTCTTAGAAAAAAGCTGAGCACTTAATAGTGCTTTTGTTATGACATTTCAAGGATAACATCTATAAAGGCTGAACAAAATGATCTTATTTCTCCGCGTAAAGCAGAAAAAGAAATGCGATCTTACCTTACCGATCTGATTGAACTCTGTCCGCGATCACTGTATCTACAGATAACTACATGTTGTACATGGGCCGTGTAAGTTGACATTGATCCTAATTATGTGTTACACTTAGTTGATATATTCAAGTTATAATTTTTCAGAATTGTTCGCTCCTTGGCTATCGTAGGAAACAAAGTACAGTTAATCATTCACAAAGAAATCGGTGACAAATATTTGAATTTTTAGCAACGAAACCTTACAAATTCACTTAGCGGCAAAAACAGTAAAATTCGCCATATATAGGCCAAATTATATATATTTTGTCTTACTTTTTGGAAATGCGTTTTCGACTAAATATCCAAAGATCATCTCCTGCAGAATGTTGAGACCCGATCCTAACGTGAAGTTTGTTTGAGTTGATTATAATAATTCTCAAATTAAAAAGAGAATGAACAGTAAATGTAAACTTGTATTGGGATGCTGAATGTCTCCAAGTCTATAGCGCGCATACATACGCCAAGCCAAATTGCGACGAAGCCCAATCGAGCGAGCAACTGTGCATCACTGGTTAATGAGCGTTCAATGAGTACTCCTAATCAAAACTTTAATGACGATTTTTCGTCTAAGCTCTATCATTGGTTTCAGTTCTTTAGTTTTCATGTTAAAACAGCATGATTCTTATTTTCAGCACGTGATATGCTGATGCTGGAATATCATATAACTGCACGATTTGCTGGTCTTAGATCCTACGCCCAGAATGTGATTCTACTACAACTTAGCCCGATAAAGCTTATGACTCGCTTAAAAAACAGCTAAATTTGTTCAACAGAAGGGATTTAACCCATGTATCACCCAACTATGCCGCCTTTATAGGGCAAGCTCATTATAACCAGAAAAGTTAACCTTTATTAAATTTTAAATAAACTCAAGTAGTCTTATGCGTTGCGTAGTAGCCTCACTTGACACACAAAATGGTATCTAGTTGAACATTCTAATGAGTTAGACATTCGTGAGATGACATATATATATATATCTCTTGCTAAATATCGTCTACTTATCAGAGGGCCTTCTGAGGACGTAGGCTTATATATACGGTTTCTCCTGTTGGCTATAAGTGCAGACTTCCAAATGAAGCATCGAAAAAGCGATAACCTTATACAACCAAACAGACACAGAAACAGAGAGGTTTCCAATGGACGACAAATGCAAGGAATGCAATTTCACTAACCTGATTTCAGCCTCCGCATTAAACGACAGCATCCTCGCGATTCTTGAAACTGCAACGGCGACGCCGCTGGATGCTTCTGGTCGGTCTTTCGTGCTCGATAAATAAGAGAATGGGACCTTCTATTTGTCTTCTTGGTCGCTTCTCTGAGCAAACGAGGAGAAATGTAGTCCCAGTTTCAGCTTATGATTTAGATTCTATCGCTTCGCCTGGAGACAAAGAGTGATCATTGTTTTCATTCCTATAGCCAACCAATGGTTTCAACAGACTATAGTGAAATGATGCAGTACGTTTTGGAAGAGGTAATTGTGTAATTGTGGAGCAGTGGATTTGTTTCTACGCGTTTTATGTGCGCGTCTGTGTAGTGAAATCTGTTAGCTTCTACGCACTTCGACGAAGTGTAACGAATCGAGACGCGCAGCTGCAGGGCTCAGTAAAACGAGGCAGAAGCAAACTCCGTTAAAACAGAAGCCAAAGCGTACAGATATATCGAATCGTTGGCCTGGTAACTGACCTTTCGCTTGCTCGGGATCATTTTGTGACGAAATTAAACCCACTCAGGGTCTAACACCAAATTCTCGAGCAAGATAAAATCGCTACGTCTGCGATGGGGTCCGTCCACTTGGACAGATTGTAAATTTGAGTGGCTATCCCAGTAGTATCGCTTACAAAAGTGCTGAAATAGGATGCATGCGGCCAAGACCAGGCCGTTGATCGCGAATAGTAGACTATTGAGGGCTGATTTATTTTTAATCGTTCACGCCCCTGCTAGCCGCCTTTTTTCCACTCCAGCCCAGCCACTCTCTAACTCCAACTCTCTCCTGGGCACTTCTTTCACATTTTCATATCTCACCCTTAACATATTTCTTATTTTTATCCATACGGGCTGACATCTTCACTGCACCATCCAGCGGTTTCTATATGCTCTCCGTTTCTCACGGGGCACTGTAACGTATGAATATCGGCACGAGCAGTCGAGCAACAGAGAGCCATTTTGGCTCTAAAAGGACAGATACATCCAGATTACAAATTTATTTAATCCAAAGGAAGAAAGTAGGATTGAAGCTTTGATGTGATCTGAGGATAGGAACAGGATAAAGCTGAATGGCACAAATGACGGTCGAGCGGATTTTTTCTGCAGTTGCGATGCAAACCGACAAGACTCTTGCTACGTTATAGCCGTTAAAGTAATTGGGTATCGGATAGATATCTGTAGTCCTGAAGTAATAATCAGAATAATTTTTAGGCGCTGGTACTGACTTTGACATTGTGGTGCTCTCGGGGGCAACGCAATGACCGGATCTCATGTAAAATGATGGGATGCGATGATCATAATGGCACAATTAAGATAGTAATTATCAATAGGTATCGAAAGCTACCCCGGCTCGCTTATTCCTTACCTTAGTAGTATCCGAGAATCTCCCTCATGCACAATAAAGGAGAACAATGCAAAAGACAACCAAATAACGAGTATGCGCTACCTATGCAGTAGCCTTGTCGCTTAAAGACACCTCCGAAACTGTAGTAGCTAAGGTTTTAAAACAAACTTCATGTTAACGATTCGCATAGGATGACATTCACAGATATAGGCAAACCGCATCTAAGCAGAAACACTCAGTTTATTCCGCGCACAATTTAAGCGTAAAAAACTCAATTCTGAATGCGCCAGTAACTAACGTTATAAAACAAAACCATGTCAAGAGCGCAACATCCTCTGACGTGGTCTTCAACAGTATCAACGACTGCATATAAGCTGGACGCGCACCGGATCATCGAGTGAACATTCTATGGGAAAAAAATAATTAGACAAACAAATGAATAACTATATAACCGTTAACACTTTGGGGACATGTGTTGTAATATAAGCATTATTTTCATTAGCTTCAAAGGACATCAGCAAACTTACTAATTCCTACATATCAGAAGTGTTTAGTGTTTAAAGTCTATGATCTATGACTTATGTGGGTACACTTTTTTAGTCAGAATAATATTGTCCATTCATAAGTTTTAATAAAATTAAATACATGTTGGGATCTATCCCGTATTTTTAGAATATCCTAATTTGGCAAAGTGGGCTGCTACTGGATTTCCTGATTTTCAAGGACCGATTTGCAGCTGTCAATTGTTCTTACAATTGAACTATACTTCTGCTGAACGTTTATGAAAATAATCATACTGGTTTTTTTTCACATGTAACCAACATATGGACTGGTAAGCCCTAAAAATCAACACCTGCATATGAGAGTTACATGCGCTAGCCAAGGCACAGGCGTTTATAAGAGAGCGAAGCCGTTGGTTTTTGCCCCTAAGTTCTTAGGACTTCCATTTGACTCCTCCTTTTTAATACCTTTTTTCCTTCCAGTTTACTCTACCTTTTTCTGTGTTTCTGCTTTCGCTACCAGAAAAGAGGATTCTCACTTCTGAAAGCGAATTATGGTAGAAAGTAGTTTCACATCCTTTTTCTCGTAGTCGTAGCAGTGTTGTGCCACCTCGCGCGCCAGTTTCTGTGACTCGGGCAGAAAGTGATTTGTGAAACTGCAGCCTTTCAGGGAGGGGAAACAACCAAGAAGATAAGAGAGCAAGGCTCTACGGTAAATCATATGAGCCTACAGTTACTTGGGGAAGGTTCGCAGTACTAAACTGCGGTGGCAGGTCTAGCTGCCTCAGTTGGCCGTCTAGCCTTCCTTTTCTATACCCTTCTCTCTGCTGTTTTCGTTTACTCTTTAGCTGGTTTGTCTTTTCGAGCATCCATCCGTTTCGCAACTCCTTCATTCCTTGCCTTGCTTCCTGCGATTCCTCCGTTTGTTTTTGTCCCATCTTCATTGCTCTTGTGTGCGTTCTCTTCTGCTACTTTTTCTTTATCCTTCTGAGGTTAGTTTTCGCCACTGAGTCGCACCACTCGGCTGCCCCTCCACCACCAACCCTCAGTAGTTGTAGCAATAGAGGTAACCGGCCCTAGTTACATGTTATCTTTACGGAGCTGGAAAGGCTGAGGCAGCCGGAGCCTCGGAGTGGTTTTTTACAGGAATCTAACTTAGACATGGCTAGTGGGAAATACCACCACGCTTTGTCTCTCTCGCACGATGCCGCTTACCGGTTTTTCGTTGTTGTATAGCACCACGTAAAACCTTGTATACAAAAGCCGTGTAAATACGTAGACACTCACACTTTGCTGTCTACCCGGAGCGGGTCGTACATTAGCGTACACCTGTTGGTGCTTAGGGATGGAGAGGACGGCAAATAATGGAGTTCATGTTCCGAGGTGCGGCAGAGCATGAAATGGTAGTGTAAACGTAATTCACTTCTATATGTAAATGCGGTTGAAGCCGACGCTAACGTCCGCACTTAGTGATGGACCTTTATTCATGCGATGTCTTTAAAGAAAAAGCACATCGCAGATACGAGAATGTGATCAAGTGGTTACTTGAAAGGTCATAAATGCACAGATTAAAATAAATGAACGATGTGTGATATTTTTGTATCAAGTGGCTCGATACGTGGTCATTTAAAAAACCTCTTGTTCTACGAAACAACTCTACATTATATTTGCTGATCTTCATTTGTCGTGGATTAATCAAATCTCAGTTAATCCACACTAATTTCATGTATAAATAATGCCTTAGTTGAAGCCCAGTGCTATAAAGAAACCGGTTAAAAATCCTTTCTATCACTCCATGAAGTTACAAGTACTTTATTTGTATAAATGGTTTTTGAGTTGGACTTTTAGGTTAGTTTGAGTGAGAATTTAGGTGTTTTTATATTTTCTGCCAAGAGTGAATTGGAATAACCGATTTACAACCATCGGTTTGGTAGGCCGGCACCTTTTGCTCATGAAAAACTTTATAGATATATTGGCATAACACCGCTTCGATTTGCCCTGCAATTAATATACGTAGTGTCATTTCGTCCCTCTTGTCTATGATCCTATCGACGACCACGTTCTTAAACGCAAGATTAGCCTTGATGGCAAGGCACTGTCGAGCTTATGACTTGGTGCCTTCGCGTGAGCCCTGTGACCGGAGGAGACACGTAGGTACACAGGTTCGATCCTCGCCATTGCACATTTATATTTGTGGAGTTCAACCTAGGAAGTAATGAAAAAGCGGTACCGTGGACGTTCATGTTGGTCAGCCCTGAAAATATTTTTTTGATGGCAAGAGACTTATAATGTTGCTGAAAGCCGAACTACTATGGCGGATGATTTTAATTCATTATATAAACCGTAATTTAGAAACTTGAATCTTCAAGTATGCGAATAAAGAAAGAAGGACACTATTTATTCTTTAAAAGATTGCAGTAGAGTTAAAAGATGATTTTCACATGGCATCGCCGACTAAGCTTGTTAACCCCACTGAGAAATACCCTACCCGACAGTCGTTATGTCTATAGAAATATTTACTGCTGAAATTGCCCAACAGTCAAATAAACGTAGCTAAGCTCTAAATTCGGTATTTTTTATCAGTTACAAGAAAAGGTCGCGTCCATATCCGCAGAACCTCTATGCCTCTTGTTTTACGAATTTTATGAACGTGGTACTGTCCCTAACTTAGACGATTCACAATAACAACAGTTCACACAAAGTGTCACAAAAATGCTTGCGGATTATATATTTAGCTGTTTAAACCGTCCAGCAAAAACTGAAAACCACTTTGTTCTACAAATAGCCCTAGACTTACAACAGTGTACAGGAAATGGAATGATCAAACCTGTATTCAAAATTGTGGCTATGTACTCTAACGATATACAATGACATACATTTAACGAATCTATGTGGTCCCTTCAATAAGGGATCTCGATGTCATAATGACAACCTGACTAGATTTTCCCCAAAAGTATGCCGCGGATCACCCAATCAGCGGCCTAACTGTGCAACATCATTTTTCCCTGTTTTATTATAATACGCCCCGAATTTCTTTTTGGCTTTCTTAAAAGTCTGGCCATAAACAAGTTTACAAATTTCTCTGAAGTTTGATAATTCTAGTTAATTTTCCAATAGTGCCATATTTTCACAATACGGCAGACATTAAAATGTAAGGACTTGTTCGAAAAGGCATATTCCCCTAAACATATAACATAGTAATATTTGCTACTATGAGCTTTGAGCTCGAAAATCTTTTACTCATCGTCATACAATGACGGAAAAACTGTTTAAATTTATCTTTACATTTATACAAATAGAGGGGTAATTTCTTTCGAAGCATTTTTACAAATTTGCATTAATTACACTGACAAAAAAGCAACGTTAGAAGTAAGTTTTTGTTGTGTATTTCGTCCGGCCACTAGCGTCAAATCGCCAAAAACTGCCAAATCGCCAAAAATCCTAGCAATGCCGGCCTAGTCGAATCACTGCCCTCACAGGTTAGCCAAATTATACTGGCTCCGGCAGAAATAAGCAGAAAGTCAAATCATGGGTTCGTCGCCCCACGTTTTTTATTTTAAGAAAATAAACAACAATTTCTGCATTGTTTAACCAACATGCTTGAGTTAAAGTAGCAAGAGAAATATCTAAGCCAAATTTTACGCATTTTTATAGATACCTCGTTGTGTGGCATCACTTTAATAGCGAATTTTTTCTCAGTATCACCTGACTCCAATGAGAAAAATAATTTCTTTTCAATGTAAAGATGTGACAGACCCAAAGGTTTTCTTAGTGATAGAGATTCCAACAGTTCTTATTAACAGTTCTTATTAGCGCAACTACTGAGTAAATAAAGTCAACCGGATTGGGGGCTTACCTCCGTAACAACTGAACTTCGCAGAATGAAGAGTAAGTCCACGCGCTGGCTCAATAATGTTCTGTACTTTCAAAATGACGAAAAGAATGCTCAACGGTAGGTTCTTGTCACGACGTGATAATTTTAGCGCACCATTGATATCATTCTTGTCGAAGTCAGACGAAGCCGACCTTTTTCAGAGCACTACCACTTAATATCTATTGAACCCGCGGCATCATCCATAATATGCAACGCACCATCCATAGCCGCGTCTCGATACTTACACAGTGACAATCGTCTCTTTTCCATAGGTAGATATTATTTGGTCACGAACTGTGCTTAATCGTTTAACATGTATGTGTAATAGTACATGTTTATCCGTGTGTGGTTTTTAACAAGCTCGTCGATTCCGACTACCGGAGGGTGATTGGAAACCAGCACAGATCAGTTATACGGCAAAGCGTACTGAAAACGCATCACACCACTCCCTAATGACACGCCTCAATCCGAAACAGCTGCAGATAATGGAATTGTTTGGATTTTCCCGTCTGTCAAGTTCTCTGTATTACAAATCGTGTCGGAGTGATGACATTTGACACCCAGATCAAGTAGCTGCAGTTTATGCTGACGCAGGGAGTGTGCTATTTATGCTATATATTAATGGCGGAAGCAAACTATTATTTACTAAGTAATGGTGAAAGGTTCATGCGAAGTGTATATGATATAAGATGTATTGTATATCTTTTATTTTTCACAACGCAAAGCTCGGCAAAAGCATCATACAACGCGTAACTGACTGTAAATATTATATATTTCAGGCATTCAACAATATTCTGGTAATATTAGATGGTGCAAAAATGACCCCGTCTGAGATTTTTTAATTATGTTACTGTTACTGTATGTTGCTCTAGATCAACATTTGTAGAAACTTCTTAAACCTAGTACATTATAACTATCAAAGCCAAACTCTATGAGCTTACTGATTCATTATTGTTCCGGTACTACTCGAAGATCTTATAGGTAGCATAAGAACAGCTACACTCATCATATAGTACGACAGAAATTACAATTAAGTTGCTTGCGTTAGTCGAATGAAAATGAATAATCAACATCAAGTATTAAGCTACCACAATATTAGACACCCATATAAACATCATGAACTCTATGCAGTTACTACGTCTTACTTTGTTGGTATTGTTATCAAGTAGTTCGCACTAGATGTTTGACTGTCTGTGGCAATAATGTTATGATTCAGTTTTAGGCTTTCCGTAAACTTTCGAGCTAAAGATACCTCAGGCCACTTAAATAAAAAAATACTAATATGAAACTTAATAAAACAGTTTAGTATCGATGCGAACCTGTGGAAAATCACCCACACCCAAATAATATCACGTCAACAACTGCAAAGAATACTATCACAGCGCAGAATTGTTGTACTTGCTTGTTTTAAGTATGACGCTACGACAAAAAAATCGTTACGACAGTCAGGCACGTTTCCATAGTTTACCATCCATCGCTTGCAGACTCAAGGCCACACATCTGTCCCCAAATCTTTCCGAGTGATCGCCTTCCATACGGCATTAGGCTTCTCATCGACAGACCTTCCACAACGAATGTCTTCTTACTCCCTTATCCCTGTTCCGAAACATTTCTCCCTCTGATAGTCTTTTTTGTCATTTTCTCGGCGTCATACTGCTAAATCGCTAGTGGCTCTTATTTGGACGCCATTCTTTCTTGCTTCTCGCTACATCAGCTACTCTGCCTCTTCGTTCTAAAAATACCATGTCAAAGGAAAAATACCCTGGATATGTCACACAACTTTTGGTTTCGTTTAGATGTCATCTGCTATCAGGATCAATCGCCTACGACAGAAAGAATGCCTTTTCAATGCTCGCTTTGTATCCACACCAGAGTTCGTTTCTGAAAATACGTATCATAAAGAGAGAACAATAAGCCAGCCCTTTTAAACTTGCGTATCAGCGAAAATTGGCGACATACGAGTGTATACGTTAGACGTTTTAATAGAACTGCACAAGCACTTCCATCGAATAATCTCCAAGGAATTGAACTTAGAAACTATAAAAATCTTTTAAGATTTTAAACAAATTTCTTATACTTTTCTGTATGTCCGAAAACCAAAGCTGTACAAAGATTTTACATTTGGAATAGGTTAGTTCGTTAAAGCAGATTTTCATAGACTTAACAACTCAGCGAGATATAGCGGATGACAGGTTAGTCAACTGATCAATCCTTATATGAGTGATTCGATTTTATACTGATGCAACTTCATTAGATGATTTCTCGATAAATTGGCCTGAGAACCAGCAAAACGTTATTATTACTTTCTTTCGAAACAGGACATACCGAGCACATTTCTCACATATTCTTCACATGAGGGCCTCAGGCTTATTTATAATTTGCGATAGGTTACAGTATTTATTATCAAACAATATCTTTCATACTGCAAGCTGTCTCCAACAGTATTAACGAATGGATCTGCATGTCTCTTCCTTATCTGCAAAAAGGATAGCTGGAAAACATTCTAGTTTCTGCCTCACCTGTTGTTAAAGAATCGCTTTTTACCCTCTTCCAGGCAATAGTATACATATTATCAGATCACATTTTTGTTCTATTATTATCAACTATTATATTCGGCTTCAAAATTGCTAAGCGCACCGACTAGCCCCAACTTGATCTTTTCGCTAAATTGTTTTTCACCAACTGTTCATCTTCAACCTTAATATGATGAACACCTGTACAGGTCATTTTAACTATTAGACTTATCTAAAAAATCATTCTTAGAAAGTGTTAGCAAAGGACTAACACCGCAATCAAATGGGCCATCCGCATCATCTCCTTTATCACTTAATAAGTAACATAGTAAACGTCTGCCCAAATTCTATAAATAATATGCTAATGGCCAAGCTCCTTTAAAGTTTACTAACTAACAAAGATTACCTTAAATACTTAGACAAAATATCAATACCGTAATCAAATTAAGAAAACCCGACCGTTTTGACTATATCAATATTCTTCTCTATCATCCTACGCAAATATCAATACAATAGCTTAAAACGCCGAAAAATTTCTTCAATACTTTTAAAGAAATAATTAAAGGTACAGGCCGATAAAAAATCGATTCGGACGAATAATATGAGTACGCTAGCGGCGAGAGCTTTTAGTTCGAAGGATTAAACGTGAAAACACAATTAATGCTAGCGAGAACGAGAACGTAAAAAATAATTTGATATCTGTTTAAGAAAACCAGCTGATACTGAGTATCCTTACTTATACAGCATGTCCACTGAACCAATCAATTTGCATCTTAATATCTGTACGCCCGCATGGTAGAAAACCTGACGAAAAATATGTATGTGTTGTCAATCCGTCCTATTCAAATGTCAGTGAAAATCATTGAATATAATCAGAGTGGAACCAGACTTTGGCTTGCGCAAAATGATGCAGTGTGATCAGATTTCGGTTGCATTAGTTATCAGTTTTAAAGATAATAGCAAACTTCATACGGCACTGTTTTGGTGACGTATCTTAGACGTGTTAGATAAAAAGAACTGTTTACAACTTCAGTTCCAAAATTAATAAGAACTTGAAGACCAATGTAAAATCTTACGCCGTATATTATAGTCTCTCCAATGTTTAGTTTCTAAATTGTGTTTTCTTCTTAATGGCACACAAACTCTAACGACATTTATGTAAAGTTTGATCGTCGCAAGGCATTAGGTTAAGATACTTTTGAAAGACATGTTTGGATAAAACACGAATTACACGCATTTACGTAGTACAGTCTTGCTACCCATCGGCTAAGAACATCACTTCAAGAATATAAGTATTTCCACTGCTTCAAATGTATACGATTCAAATTTAAAACGCGGCCAACACATCCTCAAGCGAGATTAAAAGTTCCATTTTCAAGTAAATTAATGATTATAGGTTAATAAGCTGTAATCAACTGTAATGCATAAATCAATTTACAAAGCCTGGCCCACTCTATGAGCTATTTGTTGTGCTTTTCATATGCCGGTAGGTCTAATATTGATTACTATTAAACTAATATTAACCACTAAGCCCCTCACATTTTTTGTTGCTCTTCCTTATCCGGTGTGCCAAAGTGTCCTAAGAAACGATACCTCGAATATCTGAAAGTTGATGTTCACTGATTTTGATGATGCAACAGCAACCGAAGTTTAGGACACGTTGTTAACATAACCTACCCTGCAAAGGTAAATGCTACAATCTTTACGCACGGCAAGAACTCAATCTATTTAAGGGGTGTGAACCAGGTGCCATTGGAAAATCGTACAAGACTCAACTCTTAAACAGCTGTTCGAGAAAGCCAGAATCTATTTTAGCCGAAACAGTCTTATGGTTTCAGCCCAATCTATGCAGTAATTTGGTTTCATTGATACAATGGTGGGTAAAAATTCCTCGGGGCCAAATGCACTGTGCCTGTAATCTTGTTTTGAGTACTTGTCACACTTTTCATACGTGTTATATTAAAAACGAAAAAATAACAGTATATATTACATAAAAGCACATACAGTAGATCTATTGTCATTTCGATAATCCCGCGCGTACATTATATGATAAAAAAGGTGATTAACTCCAATCAACCTTTTCTCATAAATATCCACACAGTTTTTTTATTTTTGCCAGCTATATCAAAGTGGAATCATTTGTAGCGTGATCGCACCACCTTCGTGGTACCTTGCGATATTTTGCACTAAAAAATTTTGCTATTATAGTGGAAGTTGAGCTAAGAGCTAAGGGTATTTTGTCGTCTTTATTACTTGTCTCGAATGTGACAGTGAGGCAGCTCAGCTATGTTACAAGGAACTGTTCTCCTAAGTGTCTTACTTCATCGACGATTTGTTAGTACGTTTGTCTAGTTTGTCTAGAGCTATAAGCAGTTGTTGGTAATGGGTGTGAGCTGTGCAGAGCATTCTTGAACACAGGCTATCAATGGCCGCCTATATCTCGCAAATTGGTTGACTCCCTTCCTTCAAAGCCAGTTGATTTGCAATCACTATCTAAATTTTCCATTGAAGGTACCATATCCAAAATAACAACACGAGGTTGACAACGTCTCTGCCGCTTCAACGAGCGCAAGCCGATCACTGTTAGCTGTCTAATGATCGTCCAAATCATCAAAGAGTCCCTTACCTTGATGGAATAGACATTCGGTATCACTCCAGTCGTATACCACAATGAGGAAACTTGTTTTCCATGTAGAAATCCTACTAGGCTTGGACTCCCTTCAACTTTCCCACTGGTAAAGAACGTATTCCCAAACAATATTCGTCCCGTTTTCTTTGAAAAAACTCCCACGCTGAAGGGCAGCGACTGAGAGCTACCTTGTGCGTATTGCACCCCTGTCAGCCAACCATATCTATCCCGACTACTCTAATTGAAATAGTCCCTGTGTAAGATATCCCAACGAGAACTTACTAAGAGAATATCCAGCCTTTGTAAAAAAACAGGACAGCTCTGAATGGAGGACCCTGACTCGGTGCCCGATTACACAACTCCACCTAGAGTTGAAATAGTTCTTCGAAGACTTAATCGATAAATCATCTGACGGCCGGTACATAATTTCCCTCCCGTTTAAACATAGCCTGACATATCTCATCAATAACAAGGGTATTGCGAGAGATCAACTTAAAAATTCGTTAGAATCAGCATCGAATGCCACAGGTCATTAAGTAGTCTTCCGCGATTGACTCAGAGCTGAATGTTAAGCTATGCAACGATATCGCCGCTCACAAACGCAACAAAACATCATTAAACGATGTTCTATACCATGGTACCAGCCTTTAATCGTACATTTTTAAAATTTTCTTCAGACTCCGCAAAGGCGGAGAAGTCATCACCTCAGGCATGAAAAACTATTTTTTCGATCTAAGATAAACCAACATCTTCTGCTCTTTTTTGGTCATTGGGATTTCCGGTAGTTCCAAGACTCCCATACGCAAGTTCCGAGCGCGCTTTTATCAAATTTGACTTAATCTGCGGCCCTTGGTTGTACTATGAGGATATCTGCCATCATTCAAAGAATAAGTAGAAATGCTCTAGCAGCGACAGAGTTTTCCTCGTAGACCTGACAAACCATAGAGCACATCTAAACAGCAATGCGAAAACAAAAATCCATCAACTGTTCCGAATGTTTATGCCGGTCATTTCTAGTTGAGAAATGAAACACTGTCGTTTGCTGTATTAAGCTGGGAGATATGGCTACCGAATAATGTGACGGGCAGAAAGTTATAATTGGCTGGCCAATATTATAACGTATTTTGTTGATTTTTGTAAATTTGTAAAAATTCAAGTTAAGGCCAAAGTGAAGCTTCACCTCCGATTAAATTGCTCCGGTTTTTTACACAAGAAGTGCATTTGGTATGGCAAAACCCATGGGACTCATCCTTGTGAAATGATACGCAAAAAGCATCGTTTCCATTTATTTGGGCACTCAGTAGTGATTCTAATGCATAAAAAGCTTCTAAAGGATATTCCACCACTGCCATCTTGTTATATAGAGTGTCAGCCCACGCCTTGTGCTTGAAAAAATTATCGTTGTCCGCGTATCTAATTTTCTAGCAAACAAGAGTATTACAGTCAGCACGGATTTACAAAAACTATGTTCACAACAAGCCAAATTGTAGAAGTTACTAACGATTAAACGCACTTTAGAAAGAATGGCATAAGCTTTGACGAGATTCGTCTCGACTTCTCGAAGATCTTCGACCTTGTGAACTACTCCTTATTGTTAAACAAACTTTGTCATTTAGGAACTGACAACAACACGACACTGTTAAAACAACGCTATTTGTCTGATTGGAAATTCTACACAGCTAAGTATAAACAATCGCCCCATCGGAACAAACAAATTATTCTCGTAGAATTTTCGAAAGTAAACAGCAGTTTGAAGACTAGACCTAATTGTACAATGCCAAAAAATCACAAGTGCGGTATTTTTCAGTTTCCTCACCAGCAATATTCTTCCTGTAAATACTTCAGCTCTTAGAAATAGAAACACTGTTCTTAGACATGGCGTACCTCTAACGTAGCTTCACGCTTCCCCACTTGTATGCTGTGGAGCGGTCACCCGAGCACAGCCAGTTCTATGTCTTGCTTGGTTTACAAGGATTTTGAATCGAAGGAAAATCATTTAGAAAAAAGTTGTTTGAGCCAAAGGTCAGACTGAGAAAGGCGAGTTGGCCAGAAAGAGAACGCTGTTAACGCTGTTGTTAACGCTGAGCAATGAGTTTGCACAATCTGCAAGTTCAGAGCGTACCTGAATAGCCCGTCTGTGTGTATACAAGACATGTCGTAACCTCAGTCGTCTCTGCCACTGATTTTAATGCAGCATAGGAGTTTTCGCGATTCTCGAGGGAAAATAGTAGAAACGAAATCACTCAAGATTGGCTGGCCGCAAATAATGTAACCGTCCTGAATACAGTGATCATTACTGCATCGAGTATTCACTCGCAATTTCTTAAATACAACACGCAGACCCGCAAAATCCGCGGCTCGAACTGCGTGGCGTGAGAACCTCCATACAACGCTTGGCTTTTCTCATCGCCCCAAGGAAATGAATATTATACAAAATAAGCCTGCGGTCCACCACACACGCAGGTATGAAGTCCAACCAGAATACTAGTTAAACAGACAACTGCTTTGTTCAATCTACTCAACAATATCGGAAAACGGCAACGCTTAGGTTTACCTAAGTGTAGCGATCCATTTGTACGGCGGCACCATTCATTTTGGCTAACGCACCACCCTGGGGTTTGAAGGCTAAAGAAGGGAAACTAGGAGGCTGGGACCCTACTTTGAAGACAACGAAGAAAACCAAATAGACATCGACAATTGAGGCTCATGAGGGAGAATGGATGACCCTCGCATCGTATAGTCCGGGCGTCACAGTATGTCCTCATGCCTGACATCTACAAGTGGCCCGACGATAAAACGTATAATCTCCTGATCGAGTTGTCGCGGGAATTTCCAGGAGTACCTTCACAGAATTGATAAAACGCCATTGGCGTTACACCAGCGGTATAGTGCAATAGGCACACCATCCTCGTGTGTCCGTTGTGGAAACAGCACGACTGTCAGCAAGTACATGGGCTGCTGAAAAACGGGCCCAGGAAGGCGTTTTCCGGTTAAGAAACTCGCCATTAATGCTAAGAGATGGGTTGGCTTAGATTACTGAATAGATGTGCACCACAAAGAGCGGATGAAAACTTGGTGCAGTAATGGCACCGCCGTCTTGATAGAGAAGAAACGCCTAGGTCGACTAAGACAAGCTAGACTCAGGTAAACCTAAGACGCGAGCATGATCCTGCTCATTCAACAGATCCACAAATATTAAGAAGAGAGCGTCCGACGGGGTGAGAAACTTGGCGGATGGCCCCGACCAATCGTTTCGGTATACGTTCACCATCATTCGGCCTATACTTCTGTCAAATGAAGATTTAGGCCTAAGGAATGAACCTCAGTGCGGCGTAAGTTTTAGAAGCGCGGACGTGCCCTAAACGTGAGTCCTATACTACCTAAGCAAATACACATTTTTTTGAAGCCAAGGTGCTCATAAAAGCTTTTTTGTGGCAATAAAAGAGTGCTATGGGATTTTCTTGAGTTATCCACCGCTGCCAGATTCAAGTGGTTGATTGGACTAGATCCCATTAGCATGATCCTATGTCTTTGTGGTAATGTCTATGTACGTAATTGTACCATCGACTGTAAAAGAATTCATAATCTGTACCTCATTTATTTTGATCAACATTGTCGGCGGGATCAGAAACGTAAAAGGTCCCGCTCTCTCTTCCGTAGCCCATAAGAGGCCGAAAATGCTCGTATACTATAAGAAGAGTGCCATACATTTGGTTCAAACTAACAAATAACGAGCCTCTGTAGATTCATGTCCGAACAAAAAAAATCGGAAAAGTTCTCCTCAGTGATTTCGACTACTGTCTTGTAACCTATAGCTCTGTGAAATCCCCGACGCGAAAATCCCGTCGTCTTGTTCTAGCTGTATGATTCCATCTTACGCCATAAAAGTCTCAACGCTTATAACAGCTCCCTCTCCTTTAAAGCCAACACCAACGCCCGCACCGTAATCTTCTTGGCCATGGGCCATTAGCTATGAAGCCACATGCACGTTATGAGCGCAAGCTAAAATCACGGTTCTCCGCTAACAAGTGTCAGCAATGTCTGTCCTATACGAGCCAAGCCCCAGCGAATCTTATCCGCTTTGAACGTTTCGTCCTTCTACTGCTTTCATTATTTGTTTCTGTAGCTGATCTGTAAGTGGTTTTCTCCAACGATAACAATTAGTGGGTCATCACTGTCTCTCGCTTCTGCTCTTGTTCTTTGAACCAGGATATATGGCTATCGTCGAGCCTTTGTCTGCATCTTGTAGCTCATCGAGCCCACGTTCTCAAATGTTCACACTACCGTGTGTACTATTGCACATTAGTAATGTTGTTATCATATCAGCAACCTAAGAGATCAGCACATCACTAAGTAAGGCCCCAGGTAAATATATATTTTTTATAAACACATGTACATATACTCACATACACATATATGTCTATGTTATAACAACTTGTGACATTTCGTCTCTAATTAGACAGTCACGTGGCTGTAACCGGTATCGGCTGACGAGCGACATAGCACAAATGGCTTTGCCTACGTGATCTTTCTAAGGGTTGTATTATCAAGAACTGTATTACACTAGTATCATTGTAAATTTCAAAGTTTTGCGAGTTTTCTTTGAAACAATGTATTAGGAGAATAGAGGATGAGCGCGGACGGAAAGCGTCCTGGTTAACCAGGATTCCTTAATATAATACCACACATACAATGTCATCGATATGGATTCACAAATTCATTATGACAGATATAACTGGATCAATTTAGGCAATGCTAATAAAATAACGATGCCAACGTCGCACAAGATATCTCTATAAAAGTTTTAGTTGTCGGCTGGAAGACTTAATTCCCCTCTGTGCTTGCCAATTTTCTTTTTTCTCTAAAAGCGAAATGTATTGACGTTTCATTCATTTTATTTTCAAATTAAGGTGTACTCGTTCAGGTGTACCAATTTAATGAGGACAAGGATTTAATGTTAATCTAAGTGAAAGTCTAAGGCATGCTTTATATTCTATTTAAAATCGTCGTTTCATCTGATGTATATACCCTTATTTACATATTCTATAAGAATTTATCAACTCTGGTGCTTTTGTGAGCCATTTTTCGTTTATTAGAAATTACCGTCATTAGTTTCTTCTTTCGTTCAAAAGTGGATATCAATACTATGAAAACGCTCTGCATCGATAAAACTGGTAAAAAGTCTTTTATTATATTTCTGCTTTTTGTTATACAAAACATTCACATATCTGCATAAACATGCACGTAAACAGCAAATCGTGCTACTGAAATACAACTGTTTTTAAAAGGTGCACTCTTTGGAAACTGTGAACGAGTTGCACTTCAAAGACAAGGGGCCTGGCGGGAATTCATTTTGAATCTTCATGTCTAGGGGATAGACCTCGTGACGGCAACTTTTGATCTGTGGCCTAGAATTAAAAACTGAGCCCGAAACTTTAGAAAGGTGAATCAGACAACAGAAGGCGAAGCCGCGGGAGCTTTTTGGTGTATGAAAGCTGACACCCATCGTAACAATACTGTCTATAGATACTCCCCAGAGGCAACTGTAAACGAGCTTTGGAGATGTGGAGCTGCAAGCAAGGTCAACAACCAACCGCAAGGTTTTCGTTCTTCTCTTTATCCGCACACACAGATGCAGAAAACCGTCCGCAAGGCTCAAAAAGCTCAAGATTCGGTCCACTCAGAAGATCGGAGGTCGCATAGATTGGAAGCTGTCCGCGGAAAGTACCAACGTTTATATACTCTCTCCTTTACGAGGGAACTCGCTTTTGCCAGCCGCAAACGATTGACGTCCATTAACACGTACATCCTTTACTTGAAAAAGCCAGGGATGCCACAGCTTACACCGCCTTTTTTTGAAAAAACGTCGTCCGTCTCACGGTTTTGAGGTGGTTGCATAAAAGCCTACAATCCGTTTAGATACCTACGTTCTTTTTTCCACAAGTCTGATAAAGTCGAAAGTTATTGGTATGTCTACGGCTAAATATCTGAATATGTTCTGCGACTGTTATTTCGCTGTTGTATGGTATCATAAAGAACGCGGACTTTTGTTTTGTGTGTTTTGAAAATGTTTGCATACGTGTCCATAAATGCATATTTAAAGCTGAGGATTGCGTGATTTCGCATACTATAAGTATCCAGAGTATATATTTGGAAATAAATGATTAAAAGCCACAAATATTTAGATGGTGCGCCGAAGCAATAAGAACTGAATTTCTGTACATCGTGTTAATTTTCTTAAAGTTTTATATTTTTCGTAATAGGCACGTGCACATTACAGTTTGAAAATACCATTCTCCGGGCAAGCCACTCACATAAAACACCGCTAGAGGACTGGTAATCCAAGAGTAGCTGTCTGTAAGGGAATAATATGCTACCTCTGCTTTTGATGTTGCCCTCTAGTCAACTTACTAATAAATGTCTCACTGAGATTAACCACCCTCACCGAATAACGGCATAAACTGAGGTCATTGTAACACAAGTCCATTCTTCATTCTCAAAACATATGCCATTAGGGGACGCTATGATTTCATATGAAAGCGGGGATATTATTTAAATCTATGTGTTTCACATAAGCGCAAGCAATATACGTACATATAAGTATTCACTCTTTATTTCTTTCCGCCCCCAAAACGTCTCAAAGAGGTTTTTACAGCCGTGTCAAATTCTGAAAATCGCATGTATCGTTATTCTACTAAGTTTGAGGGTTTAGGGTTTTATCTCCACCGAATTAACCTACATGGTTGCTACCACTGAACCATATTGAGATTGATGTTTGGAACTGCTTTAGAACAAAATATTGTTAATTTGCCTAGTCTACATTCGTCGCGTTCCGTCTGATCTACGGCCATATTCGATTTCTCTGAATGGACATTTGGTATTCGTTTAATAGATACTGGCGATCATTTTAGCTACACTGTGTATCGTAGATATCTACATATATTGTAGGTAACCATAGATAGTATATTAGAATAGAGCAACATAGAACAATAGAAAATTTCGTGTAGTACACTTTATGCGTTCAAGCGTCACTAAACTTTATATCAAGTCCGATTGTAGTATTTATAAATTCTGTGATTATAGCATAGCAGACAAATATTCAAATGTTTATCAGTCTCCACCGAAAAACTTGTTACTCAATATACTAGTTCAAAACAAAGCGTTACAATGGAACAATTGCAATGGACTTGCAATGGAACTGCAATAGGGCTATTGCGGTTCCACTGCTCGTGATGAAATAGCCTCTACTTTTTGAATATACTTTGCCGACTGAACTTTGAAGCAAATACGTGTTCTATCTAACCCGAGCCGAGGAGCAGAGAAACGATGTTTACTGTATAGGATGGCCTTGACACGCATACATCCAAGATAAAGCGATCCTTGTACAACCCTCTTCCGTCAATGACTCACAACAGAACCTTCCATAATCCACTAATCAAATGATTGACGTGTGGCCGCTGCCGCAATTCATGTCGCTAAGTTTTCTCCATACCGCCTATTCCATATCACGAAAACTCTGTCATTCTGATCACGTGTTCCCTGGCTGTTGTTTAGTTGCGGCGCGGTTCAGCCTTCGTGCCCAATTCGCCTACCTCGCAATTTAGCTTACTCAATATCCGAAGTCTGCAAAATTCACGGAGCAAACTTATATACAAACGTTTGTTCCTACATTAAAACATACACTGCTTTAGTTAGTACAATGTTTTATGGGTAACGATGGCAACAATAGCTGTGGCGGTCAAAACTAAAGGAAAACGAATTCGAATTTCCCCGAGTTCGTTTCGAGTTCAATTTTCCCACTATCTTTTCAGTTCGCTCTGTCTTCATATTTCTCCCTTTTCTCAAGCAAAATATTTTGCTTGAGAAAAAATTTTCACAATGAAGTTACTCGCATTTTCGCAGACAGGTATCTTTTAGTTTTGTCGAGAGTGTTATGGGAAATATTGTACGACTATCTCGTACGAGTATATTAAACACATTTGGCAACACGTTTATGTATTATATCTTACAGGTAATTCAGGAAATTTAAATGGCATGGTGCTTGCAGCAAAAATACAAAATAGATTTATTCAGTTGCTACCAAGTTGTTAGCTGCGCTCTATATAATAATAAAAGTAATTTGATTTGTGAAAAAGAGACACGATATATAAGTTTGTACCTTGATGGTGAACTACCTTTTTTAAATACATTCATGCACACTCACCATGTAGTTCATGCGTTTATAAAAGAGGAGTATCCAACTGACTAGGTTGGCCCCAGTTCCCGTTGAATACAAGGTGGATAATCCTTTTTTGAGTCAGTAAAGGAATAGCCTGGACTTTCTTGGATTTAAATGGCCTAATTATGGTGATTATAGTTGGAATCAGGTCGTTGCCAATTGATTATAATCCTGTAGGCATACTACCTCGCGGTTATGAGGTTTTTTGTTTCCATCGATGTTCATAAGCTCACAGCCTTACATGTAATTCGTTCAAGTAAGTCACAGCTAACCAAAAGCTAACGAAACCACAGTTTTATCCCCAGCCTTTTATCTCTTTTCTGTGGCGAAACTAAAACTTCTTCGTCTGTTGCAGTTTCTTTTTTAAACGCAAGATGGAAATTCATTCATACATTCATAACATACTGTTATTGTCCATCAATACTTGCAAATAGCCTTCTATTTTCTCAAGTAAAAACTCTATCTAAAAAACTAAGTCAAATCTATAGATTTGACTTACTTTATTGTATCAACTGAGTATTATTGCTGTGGCAGTACCTATTTCACAATCGCGTTTTGAAGTGGAATTGTGGTTTATTTTGTATACAGCTAAATGATTTGTTGGTGTTCTTTAAAACATCCCATATTTGTAATCCGGGCAGGGAGGCGAACTTTTTTGTTTGTTTTTTTTTTTAAGGCTGACCATCAGCCAACATTTAACGTCCACGGTAGCAGTTTTTGCATTTCTTCGTAAGACGGACCCCATATAAATGTAATTTATTTATTTTTTTTTTTTCTTAAGGCTGACCACCAGCCAACATTTAACGTCCACGGTAGCAGTTTTTGCATTACTTCGTAAGACGGATCGCATATAAATGTAAATCTGCACCGGCGGGGATCGAACCCGTGCACCTACGTGTTTCCTCCAGTAGCAAGGCGCATACGAATGCACCAAGCCACCGAGCTCGACCTCGATCGAGTTCGAGGGAGGGGGAATTTAATATATCCGGACTATTCACACTCCTTGTATAGAAGTAGGCTCAAAAGGAATTTCGTTCATTTAATTTTATGTGCTTAGGGTGGCAAGGTAATACAAAACTTGGTTTCCCTTAAAAGGCAACACACAGAAGGCAAGGTCCTACCACCCTTAAAACACTGTAACCTTCTTTAAGTCTCATTTAACTCACCGTGCTCAAGCAGTGCGAATGGTGTTTACCAGAAAGACAAGTGACTCTGACTTTTTTTTGTCATATTTGCCTGTAAACTTATTTATACTCATGTGGATTTTTTAATCGCGCTTACAACAAGTTGGAAATCATACTTGTTTTTCAGATCATCTTTATACACTTCAGCTTTTTAACCCTCCCAGACACCGGGCCAATTGAAGCTTGATTATCTGTCGATATAAGCCAAATGAGTTAAATAAGTTCCGGACTATCACTGTTAGCCTTCCGTTGGCGTTGGTATCACGGTCCGCACACCGTTGGCGTCGTCTCACAGGACCTTTCTGTTATCATTAACATATCTATACTTTTATTTTTGACGCGCGGTGACGTTTTTTATGCGTAGAAACTCGTGACTTAGTATGTTAACTCGACCCTATTTTCGTTTAATTTAGATTAAAGGATGTTGTATGAATCAATATATTCCCATCATGAAGAGCTTTCGCTTATGTAAGTAATCGGTGTGCGACCAACCATTAAAACAATCTTTTTTGTTCTTTCTCTATAAGCCGCAAACAGTTAAAGACTAGCAGTCGCTAACGGCCAGAGGTTCGACCCTTATGGAATCAGCGTCATAAAGCCACCTCTAAAAGCAAAGGTGCAGCGTAGCAGAAATAGTTCGACATTCACTATAAACTACTGATGAACGCATACATAAACACACACATATACACAGTTAAAATTATTACATAAATAAAAACACATGTTCGGAGAGGGTATTTGAATACTAGTAAGAATGTTTTTTGTATAAGTTTACATTATACTAATTTACCGAATGTACTATATTAAGCAACCAGCTCCCAGGATGCGAATGAACTGTGATTGTAATAAGGCACTTTTTGAAATTGGTATTATAAAAACGTATCCCTAAAGGGAGTGAGTAAACACTGTAAATAATTACGTCGTGTATGTTGAGAATCATTTTGCCTTATAAATACGCAGAAAACAGCAATCTCAGGGCCATGATTACGAAAGATGTGTTTGTTATAACAAAAGGATCAGTGACAATGATGTCTATGATCGTTATGTTGCATGACCAAAGCATGCGAAGACAAATGTAATGAATGAAAAAAGGAATATGTTTATACTTAAGCAGTACTCAAGAGTGCTTATTTAATTCCCCAGTATTTCTAACGCAAGTCTGTCCGTGATATCAATATATACGATATAACAAAATATTGTTGAGACTCCTTAAAAAACTGGTTAACGGATATGCTAACAACGTTAATATAAAATGAAAAAAAAAGGCTCGACGAAGATGGGATTCGAACCCACGCGGGCAGAGCCCATTGGATTAGCAGTCCAACGCCTTAACCACTCGGCCACCTCGTCGCCGTGACCCGAGTCTTCAAAACTTTATTAAATGTTAAAAAGCCCTTAAATGAATTGCTTCCCATGCATACCACGGAAACGTAGCGAAACATTTCAAACATGCCACCTACAAGTTGCTTCAATCTCCCTCCCTTCTTTATTCAAAGCAGCAGCAGACTTGACGATAGAAGCGCATTATTCGCACGGAACACGTTACTCTTATCCTCTTACTTATACAAGAATACATATAGATTGAAAAATTAAAGTCACCGTGTATAGTATATTTTTTCAAAAAGCATATCCGGTATATAATAGAATGTTAAGTTTGAGCTAAGTGGAGCCACAATCGCTTTCAAAGGCAAAGTTCAAAATAAAGAAAAGGTAACAGCATACAATATTAGTAAAAAATGCAAAGTTTTCAACTTCCTTACCGATCGAATCAGTACATATATGGGTTCTACTTTATCTATATGAATACGTACCAGCTTATGGCACCTACGTCATAACTTTGAAAAAACGAGAATCCTGTATTCGATAACCACACTGCGGTGTCACGGCGACGTTTTTAGCGACATAATACACAGTTCTAAGCTAATTTTATCGGCAAAAAATGAGAAGTTATCGAACTTCTATATGTCTAAAAAATACATAATGAGGATTTTTTATGCCAATAAATTTGAGTTGTCAATTATTCGTATAGCGCGATATATTCTGCTGTAACGCTGCCTTTCTAATTATAGGTCAAATTCGGAAATCGGTCGCCGCAACTTGGCCATTTCAGTTGTACATGTTGGTGTGAAAAAATAAGGTATCAAAAACATCGGCAGGAGTGACACAAGACCCGAGCGGACAGCCAACTCTGCGTTTACCTCTGAAAGTAGCTCGGTCGGCGTGCCGAGCACCAGACGACTACAGTTAATGCACTCCCTATCCGAGTGGGACGGACGTGAGCAACAGCTGTGTGGCGATTGTGAATTCATTTTGCCAAGCACACACGAAGGATGATGCTACTATTAAGCTATATTGTATTGTAATTTATCTTGCTGTGGCTGGTTGGATTGCGTAGCTTTATTAAACTCTCCATCCCTTTACTCTGTACACTTTGTATCACCTTAGTAGAGGTCCTATCAGGATAGGTCGTGCAGCACGCTCAGATTTTAATATTTAATGTTTGATGGTTTTTGTCGCAAGGGACTTACAGCATGTATAACTCACCTCATAAACAATGATTGCAGTTATCATTGTTAATCGGGATTTTATTAACTTCGCGATTTTATAGACGAAGAATTGCGTCATACCGTCATAGTTTTTGTAATTTCACATTATCAAATAGAACATATATGACACTGCTGCCGCTTTGTTAAGTTAGTTTGCCCGGCTGCTTCATCACACAGTAAAATAGTCTTAATCATCCGTAAAGTCATAGAATTAAGTGTTAGAAGCTATAAGCTTCTTATGAGGGTATTAGCACTGAGATGTTTTAGTTTTACTAAAAAAAACCTGAAAACTATCTATCATCGTAATGTCATTTATTGGTGCTTTTTTTCTATTCAACAAATATATTAAGGGTTTCGCCTCGATTACACACTTTGGGTCTTCCAGTGCAGTTCCCTGTGAGTTTCCGGCTGACTGCTAACTGAGGTCATTTCGGCTGCGGTATTACATTTCTGAATATCTAGCAATAATTTCTGATGAGCAAACGCCGGTCCAATTGTCTCTCAAGAACGGCCTCAGCCTTAGAAAGATAGGATGGCCGTTATAAAGTTCGGTTCACCTAGCGTTTGTAATCCTGTACAACCTATGCGGTAAGCTTGTTTCAGGTCACCGTATTTATCATTGCTCCGTTGGTACCAATTGATATCTGAAGAGAGCAGGGATTGATAAAGGTGGGCTTTTAGTATGGGTCGAAATGACGCGCTAGATGAAGCGCTTGCCTATCGTAAAGGCGCTGCAAGTTAAGCCGACAATTCTTCACGCACCCTCCGGGGCTCTTTAATACACGAAAATAAATCTTAGCGTTTTTGAAAAAGTATCATCAAGTTGTATTTTTCAAGCAAATTTTACCATTGCCACGGGTCATTCTATTGCTGAAGCACGAGCAAAGTCACGAGCCTGCGACTAACTAAAAGTTGTTTCGACCGTCAAGCCTACGGAAGCCTGTAAGGGTTCATCAATCAAAGTAATGTCTACGTTTGGCGACAAAATGGAGTTCTCTAAAAGCAGAGAGTTGTACGAATACAGGCTCTTTGTATTTTGACTTATTCTCTACGTATTTCGGTTTTGGTTATCTTGTTTTCTCAGTCTTCAAGTTGTGTGGCCTTTATTTCCTCTAGATAATGAGCTAGTCTCCTGAGCAGTCAAGCCGCGTGGCCCTACAGCTCAAGATACCGCTCCCTGAAGTCTATGAGTAGGCGGCGACGCTCAGTGGAAACCAAAATGACCCATTTGTGGTGGTAGAACCCAAATAGTTAACATAAGGCGAACCAGTGGCTCGTTACCTATAATAAGGAAGTTTAAATTCACTTGTGAATGGAAGGCCACGATATGTCCTTTTGTGCCGCGCGTGCCGAAAAACGCATTAGGCGCGGCATTGAGGTTCACAGAGCAAAGAGGCCTCGTGGGTGTCAAAAAGGCTTAGACGAACAAGCGTGGCATTCACTTGTATCTCAATTTATCAATAATGGGGAGGATTCTATTCCAGTGGGTTTAAGAGACGAGTTCCGCCAGGACACAGTCCCCTTATTTATGGGATAACGCTATGCGTTCTTATTCCTTATTCGAAAAACGTTGTAAAATATGCCGTTCCATTATTAGAGTACATATGTATGCAATGTAAGAGGGTTTGTGTAAAATACAGAGTTTTTGCCTGCAAAATTCTTTTTATTTTTATGAATCAAAGGGTATGTGACTTTCTATCTTCTCCCGGTTCTCTCTGGCATCCTCGAATTCTAAGCCTTATCTTTAATTACCACTAAAGGACATGCTAATTGGTGTTTCATCATTTTTGCAAGACTGTAAAATAAGAAACATCGTCAAACGTAGAATAGATTTGGATATAGCTCGATCAATTTATTTGAATTCTACAACAGTTCCTTCTCTTCTTTCGTATTATTTCTCTTTTTCCTTCCCGTCTTTATTAAACCTTTCATATTTCCCTTGCTGAATGTTTGTTTTTATTTAACGATAACAGGTAGGCGGTTTTCCTACGTTTTATTATATCTATCTACAACATGCTATATTATAATATGATATAAGACACATATACACTGTACGTGCAAGAACTACTGCCGTTCGTAGTACAACTAGTAATAGTAATGTAATAACAGCGAGAAGTATTATCATGATCTCCTTGGTCACTTTTGCTGTTCTACTTCGGTAGTCAGTCGAAGACGATTGTAAGGAACATAAGCTAATAAATGCCCTTTGGCGGGCCCTGTCCAAATAAATGACTCCATGACATCGGAGTTCGCCAGCCTTTCTCTGCTAGGCGAAGCCATCGGTTGAGTGAGTTTGCCAATAGAAGAGCATCAGGAGTATTGTCGCCTACAAACCATAGAAAAAGGACTAGACGTTATGGCTGAGTTATACATTCATCTGTTGATTTGCTCATTTCTTTGCACATCAGCCGACAAATGACTTTTTTAAAATACGCAGCGAAGGTGGCTAGACGTTTAATACTTTTAAGATGGGTTTCGTTCTTCAACCAACAGCTTAAGCAAACACTTGAAAATTTCTTTGATCGAAAAAAACAGCTAACAAGCCAGCAAGTACTTTATATATAAAAAATTTAAATAATTGTGCACATATCCCGTAGATGTTTACCTTCCGAACAATAAAGGAGCATCATAACAACAGGCACGTCAAGTGGAGTTTGACATTTATCCCAGATCGGTCGAGCCATACCCGCACCAGGCATCAAAAATACACCACCTTCTGGGCACGGGCACTTTTTCAGAGGATCCTGCTTCTCGAACAACTGCCAACCCTGGGCCTCAACGTCCGCTCGAGTCTTCTCGTCTACCGCTCCGCCGCAAAGATAGTGGAGTGCGCCACTAAAATGATCAAACAGACAACCACTTCCCTTTAGAGTTGCAAATGAAATCTTATGATAAATTTCATTTTTCTAGAAAATTTAAATCTCAGTCCATAGAGAACCCTATTATGCAGCACTGCTTCAAGTGACTCTGTCTTCAGGAAAAGGACATGCAATCAATCGGAAGGAAAAAAACGTGCAAATTTCCTACATACCCTTTCAGGTCTTCTGGGCTGCGGTACTGGGACAAGCATGAAGCTAGCATAACCACGAGGCGGAAATTCATTTCCTTCATCCATTTCGTCAGCTGTGAACTGTACTCATTTCGACAACTCTATAAAACGTCAAACGAATTACAACAAACGTTACAATTTTAAATTTAATTCAGGTTTGATGTTGATGCTATTATTGCTGGTAAGTATTCGTATATAAGGGGCACTACTGACACTTTTATAACTGCCATAACCTGGCCATTAGATCGATTTATTTTGCGTCTGTGATAGTTACTGGAGACACAGGTGTCCTCTGTTGAATGATGAGAATTTTGCGGGAAGCGCAGGCGTACAACTGGCATGCTGTGGCGAGGCGTGGGTCAGAATCGATGTAAGGATTTCCACCAATGAGCGGCAACAGAGAACTCGAATGAATGTAACCAGCCAATTCCGACTCCAACGATGAGCACAAGAGATCTACAGCCAATTGGGCTGCATTGCCGATGGACACTACAGGCTGTTAAAAGAAACAAGAAAAAGACGAATGTGAAACTCAGTCACATAAACATTGTATTGCTTCTTTACCGTGCTTCTGCATAGACCAAAATTCTACGGAAAGCTCCATACGCAGAACGTATATTACAATCTATAACAGACGTGTGCAGAGGCAAATATATATATATATATATATATATATATAT
>MNPL01009796.1:2810-21566 GCA_002081605.1 Tropilaelaps mercedesae | reverse complement strand
TGTATATATATATATATATATATATATATATATATATATACATATATAGACACATATATATGTGTGTATATATATAAAGGGGCATAATGGGGGGTGCGGGGGAAGAGAGGTATGAAGAATGAGATGAAATGGGTACGTATCGAAATGGGAATTGCTTTGGACGTTTGTTAACGAGTGTAGCGCAGTCGCAGAACGAACGAGGAGGAGGAGGAGAAGGAGGAGGAGGAGGAGGAGGAGTAGGTTGCAAATTTGCCATGAAGGAACGGTGCCTGCTGTGAGTTCCATAGGTGTCACTTACAGATACCGAGTTCTTTAGTGCGACACAGCTCACGCACAAATGATTAAGACGTATTCACGATCAGCAAGTCCATGTGTGTGTGTGTGTGTTTATATATACATATGTATGTGTGTATGTATGTTCGTACGAGGTCCGACACGCCAAAACTCGATACAAAATTCATTACATCTCCATTTCATATGTATCGCACACACATACAACGAACACTTTCTCGTCTTCCATGATGGTGGTTAGCATTTTGGGGGGGCCTGGCCGTTCGTTGTGTTCGTAGACACGAAACGCCAGCAAAAATCCATCCCCAAAAGTGTACTCAAGCGGACGGAGGAAATGTCCGCTGCCCGTGGAGAGTCACCAGTCAATAAAAGCTACTCGTCATGACAAGAACCAGAAGATGGGGGAGCTCCTGTTCCCGGCGGTCGCTCCGCGCGCGGCCTTCATCGCCCACACGAAGGAAGGTTACAAATCTGAGGCGATCATAACATGAACCGGCGAGTTTGCGCACTACCAAATGCGATCCGACGACTGCCCATCACTTCTGGCAACTTCATGCGACGGGCGGCTGCGCACTCTCACCGTGGCGCCTCCTCCACCCTTGTTCGGTGCGGCGGCGGCGGCGGCGGCGGCGGCGATCTTCTCCTCGTTCTGTTCTCCGCGCCTCAATAACAGCAACAATACACACACACACACACACACACACACACACACACACACACACACATTGATAGGCAGCAACAGCAGCAGCAGCAAAGGACACCCTTTAGTATCATCACTGTGGTGATACCTAGACCCTGGGAACAAGGACCAGATCACCGCTCGTTGGCACTGCTCAGTCCCAGGACAGCAGCGCGGCTGCTCATTGGAGCCTGGCTTCATCATTTCGTTTGGCTTAGCCGCCTCGTGATCTACTCGCAGCCCGGCCAGCTGCAGGACGGTGGCTCTCGAATGTATCTATGAAACGCGCCCAGTCTGTTTGGCGGTATCTGGCGCTGCACTGGTCCCTGTCTACGACGAGTGCTACTCGCCTAGAACAGTGTCAACAGCCGGCCATAGCCGTACGATACCCGCCCGTGCTCTGGAGTCCTGCTTAGCAAACTACTCGCGATCGGTCCTTGCTCAGCGAGGCTCGGCCGCCGGAACCGCGGCGCTCACGGGTGTTTCTGGCTGAGCAGCAGGCCAGCTGTTTGCATAGACAGCAAACCGCCACCATTGCCGGAGTACCACCACCGCCGCCATCTTGTCTTGTCCTCTGGGTCGCCAGGCGTGCGCTGTTGCGTTTACCATTCGAAGCGCAGCAGCGACGGCCGGAGGAAAGGCACCGGAAGGCGTGGAGGGAGTCGACGAGCGACCGGTACGGGCGGCTGGGCCGGGCACTCCCGCGTGGTGCTCCCGCTAACCGCGTTGAACTCCACCAACAAAATCAGGTCCATCTCATCGCCGAGTGCCTGGCTCCAAGGACGCCGGCGAAATCGAGCGCGGGTGGTGTGACTCTGCTGAGGGTGTCGCCTGCAGATGCGGAGAACCCAACCGCAGGTTAGGTTCTACCCGGGAGGTGTCGGCGGCAGGCAGCCACTTCCGTAATAAAAGCACTAATGCCACACATTCATCGACTGAGAGCCGCCCGCCGTCGCTAAAGGCCGCGCTCACGACTGCTGGCCGACGCCGCACGTACTCCTGGATCGGCAGTTCGTGTCGTTCGGTGACCTCGGCGTCGTCCTATTTTGCGCACGCTCGTCCTCGAGAGCTGAGGACCTTTCTCCTCAGCGTCAAAGTTGTAAAGTCATTTGTCGCCAGATCGGTAGCGACGTTCGGCCGGGTGTCGCGCTACAGGTCGCGATAAAATGTCAATCGCTCGACATTCGGTGTTTTTTCGACAGTTTCGAGCGCGCTCCCTTTGTATTCTTCTCCATATGTGTGTGTGTGTGTGTGTGTGTGTACATACACACACGTATCTACATGTTTATGTATGTGTGTATATGCAATCTCGGCCCCGTATCTACTTGGTAGGTTGGTATGTGGATCCATTAGTGTGAACGTTAGGTCTAACGATGAGAAAGTCCTCGCATCAGAGTGAATTGGGTGAAATCGCCGACGCGTCGTCAGGCGTCTCTGGAGTTCATCGAGGACGATCTGTCTACCGATATCAGAAATAGGATGAACCTCCACCTAATCGGGATCCGAATCAATGAAAACTCGATGCAAGGTGCAATAAAACGCCGCGCGGTCTGACCAGGTCGTCGCTTTCGATGCTGCGCGCGACGCTTGACACAGCGGCCGACCAGCAGAATGCCGGCCGGCCAACCAGCCAGACGTTCGCCAGAAGTTTCCCATCTCGAATGCTGACGAAGACAGAAAAACACCGAATTCACCGTTCACCGAAAAGCATCAACGTTGCTGCGCCGCCTGGCATTGGCATGGACCGATTCCAGTCGGGAACGCATTCATCCCATCGATGACCACACAGCACGGACACATACACAGACAGTTCGTTGGGGTTCCCAGGCTGGCTCGAGACGGCTCTCACAGGACCATCGGGCCTGCGCACATCCGAGATAGGCGCACACACACACACACACACACACACGGCCAGAGACACGACTCCGAGAATATGCACAGCGTCTACGGAGTCAACAGAACAGCCGCATCTACCAGACGCACCTGCTGACACAGATGAGGGGCCAGCTGACGTCTTCTAACGAGGAGAAGGTCCAGCCGACGAAGAACGACAAAAGGCAAACAGATATCCAAGGCAATTTAGCGAGTAACATCAACGAACCCCTCCACCCCATCATCCGCCCCCTCCTCAGGAGCCAGTCGATTGTGTAAATGTCACCGCGTGTTGTGCAAATTCGTCCTCTCGGGATGGGGGACGCCGACGGATCACACCGGCGTATCGACAAAGTTTCTACGACAAATTCAAAGATATCATCATCAAAATTACACATACGCGTAGATAAACAATCGCTAACACGAGGAATAGGTCTATTTTCTTTTTGTTTCAATAGCGCCTATTAACTATCTGGAGGTGTTATGATTTTTTTCTGAAATCGTCTCTAGTTTAGTTCGTTGTAGGCGATTGAGAACGCCAATAGGGGACACACGCGAGTTGAGCGGAAATTATTTCGGCGTAATCTAACCGAATAACCACAAGAGGCAGTTTTTGGAACATACATCTATACATATATATACACATCGGAAGTTATCAGAACAAGCGCTTTCAAATATATCGGCCGATATTTTAGTGGCTAGTCTATGTTCCCCGTTCTTTTGGCGTGAGGGATTGCCTTGCTTAACCGATAGAGCAGGAAACGAAGTTTTCGAGCTGAGACAAAATCTAGACACTCATGAAAGAACCCCCCTCGGCTTGGAGATTCTCACTTTGTACTCCGCCAACTTCGTACGCTTTATTCCATTCGTTTACTCGCGACAGGAGTTCCGAACTGTGGTCGTACTCATATGCGCTGCCGGTCTTGCTGCAATTTACTGGGACCACATATGTGCTCCCCACATTGTCAGATATATACACACACACACACACATATACATATACACACACTTATATACACACACTTATAAACACACACATATGTACACAGACTTATATACACACACATATATACACACACATACATATACACACACTTATAAACACACACATACATATACACACACTTATAAACACACACATATATGTATACATCGTAATTTTTTTAATATACAAATTATTGCACATGGAGTAGTAAGTAATAAACGCGAAAGCAACAGATCTACCGGAAACTGGCACTCATATCTGCATTTTGTTGACTCATTTTTGAATAATATCGACTAATGAAATTTTTATTTTAGAAATGTGTCAGTAAATCGAAAATTACCCCGAAAAAACACCGACCATGTGTTACTTATTTTTCAACAGACATTAACCTGAACTCGACGAATCCATCCATTAATTATAAGACAACTAACTACAACTTTAAGATGATCCCTTCTCGTCTGCAGTTAATCAAATTATGCGATGTTGGTTCAAACGCAAGTTACCCGGTAACTTCAGCACTTACCTCGTCGTCTCCATCAACGTTGACCACGTCTACCGTCATACGAAAAGAAAATATGGCCGCGTCTAGTCAAAAGGCTTTTTATTCATTTCGTTTATCACACAGGACATCATCTTCGACGTTCGTACGTTGAATATCTCAGGTCCACTCGAGTGTCCTGCGCTAGGCCGCGTGTTTGGCAACATCTTCCCTATGAATGTTCCTGATCATGCAGGCCAAGTCCTGATCGTGCAATGGCGAACGACGCAGCTTCAGGACCTTTGTGGAGTAGCTTGGAAATAGCTTAGCCATGACTCTGTCCTGACGAATATCCTGTCCGGCCCTTTAATGTGTTTCTACGCGATTTGCTCTGATGAAGATGTTTTGTTTCAATACAAGCACAAATGTTTACGAAAGAGCAACGTTTTATAGGCGTTCTCCTGAAAATGATAACTTCACCTAATTCATGGACGACACTCTTTCTATGGGGAGGTTTTAGTGGGCAAAAAAAAAACAAAACAGAAAAAATCTCATTAGAAGAAAACAAAACTAGAATCATGTCGCCAATTACAGTCGAATTATTCGCTCTGTTCGTGTCGGCGTGATTTTGCATTGTTCAGTTCGGCCATCGGATCGCTGGACTCGTGAGCGACCCAACCGTAGCCTCGAGTCCGCGTCGTGCGGTCGAAGACGCTATCCATCGGCGACAGCTTCGCGACGCCACCGAACTCCACCGAAGGCTACACCACTGCACCTCAACTACTAATGCAATTTGGGCCTCCTCCTCCTCCTCCTCCTCCACCACGAACGCCAATAATCAACGAGTGCCCCCAACTTGGCCGCTAGTCAGCAGCATTTTCGGCCGCCGTCGCGGAACATCGCGCAGGAACACATCAACATGTAGCACAAATGTGCCTGGCCTCTCCTCGAAACCGCATGCACCGGCCATATCACGCGCGCGCGCGCGCGCGCGCGACCCTCTTGGCGCCGTGTTGCTGCTCTCCGGCGCGTTCTCGTCGGTCTCCATGCGTCTGTCGTCGGTGTGTGGACATCTGGCGCTGCGTTGTCGCTGCTGCTGCTGCTGCTGCTGCCGCTCTATCGCCGCGATTAGTCGGACGACGAGAGGAGAAGACGCATTTACCCGTCCGTACCGAAACGCCGGCTCACAATCCCGAGTTGGCCACACGGCGGCCGCTGTCGCCGGTTCAGTGCCACAACTGGAACAATCGCCAGACATCGGCCGCCATTTGGCACCGCGGGCGCTATGGCGCACCCCCGGCGGCGGCGCCAATTGGGTCTGCACTACGAATCTCTAATCGTCCCGTCTGGTAACGATCAATGACAGACCACCCATATGAGTAGTAGTAGTAGTAGTAGTAGTAGTCATAGTAGTAGTAGTAGTAGTAGTAGCGGATGTTCTCGTTCCACGCGCCTCGCCACTACAACAGCAGCAGCACCAACAGATCTTAGGTTGATCATCCGTGGCCGGGGTGAATGCTTCTTCCTTCGCCAGTTCCGCTACCCAGCGGAACTGGCGGAGGACGCCGGACAGGCCGCTCGGCCCGGCCACGGGCGAGTTGCTTCCCCATCGGCGGCACCCGAGCCGGCCGAACCGAAGTTTGTGGAGCGTGGCCTAGGTCGAGCTCACCTCAGAGCAGCGCCATTGCCGACAGCGGCGTCGCACAGGAATGGATGCGCGCGATGAGTGCCGTTGCTTTTCCCCCACGCGGCCTCCACGTGCGGTGAACGAGTCCGACCCGTCTGCTGGGGCCGGGGGTCGGCCATATACGCGCGCGTCGTCAAGCGACAACGCGATACAGTTGCCAATATAGACGATATCAAGCGACAAGACGATAGATGCGCGCGCCCTAATGCACTTGAGCGTCGTTTGCGGCGCCCGTGCCACTCAGAGGCGACGTTGCGGGGCCAAGCTTCAGCTGGACACTGCTACGTCGACGTTGGGTGGCTGTGGCGAAAAGTTGGTGACCTGACCTCTCCGTGGTAACGTTTTCCATGAAGTTCAAGTTGGACGAGCGTCCGACACGCGCGCGCGTCAACGCTTCATCTCTCAGCGAGCACTGGCCAAACAAAACGAAAACTACCGAAATCCATGAATCCCCATCCTGAAGGGAGCGAGGGCGCAACGAACATTTTGCGCCATTGACTGTTTACAACCGTTATCTGAGTTCGAGGACTTCGTCGAGAAAAAACAAAAAGAAAAACGCTGAGATCTTCACGGCATCGTCTGTGTTTTTGTTATGGCAAGTCCTACTGATGTGTTGTGGTAGTAACACTTCGGTAAACTGACCTTCGTCCGTGGAAGACGCCAGAAGCCTTTCAGGGACAGCACAAACGACAAAAATAGCACAACAAGGTCATTGTCAAGCCTACGCGTAGGAGAAATGTCAACAGTGTCACACACATACACGCACACACACACACACGCGCACACACACACACAAACTTATCGATCTGTGTGCTGACGATCAACCCAAATCGCTTCGACAGAGAATAAATTCGAAAAACGACGCCGGCGAAACTGACGGGGAAGAAATTCACGAGGCGAACTAACGAAACGACACGAAAACCGACACGTCCGACCAAATTGGCCAATAGGTCGACCTTTTTAGGCGCGTTTAGGCCACTAAGACGACTCACCTGCTGCTCGTTCGTGAATCGTGGACCTCTTTAGCGCTGCTATATATAGCGACCAAAATGAGTTGGCCTGTTTCCCTAGGCCTGGTCCTATCCCGCTAACATCGAGCTCGGAAACATTTTGTGTTTGACGCCATTGAATAGTTTCGTTTTGAACAACATCCGTTTTTGTGAAACACTTTTACTATGTCTAGAAAACCGTTGCGTTCGTGGCCGTCGTTATCCGTGTTTACCTCAGCCAGCGAAGTGCTCGTTCTCATTGAAGAAATTTCGTTATTTAATGACGCCTTCGTCGTCGTGGACGTCGCGAAATTCTCATGTGAAACGCGTGCGCGCAATGGAACGCGTTTGCACGTCGCCCAAACAGGCCCAAACAAGCCCATACAATCGTCAAGGAAGTGATCCACTCAGAAGTGGTGACCTTCGTGTTTTTCTCGTGTGTTGGCCTGGCGTGCGGTCAAGCGCTAAATAACTGCGATGATCAACTTAGTTGTCATGTCGGTATGGTAACGAGAGTAATGGCGAGCGAACAGCCAGGCCAATGGCGGCGGGAGGCTAAGACAGAAATTAGGAGGCCGCCAGGACCGTCAGGCTGTATGGTTGCCAAGCATTCGGCCGAATTCGAGGTAAGATCTGCCATGCACGCAGGCAGCGCCTTATGTGCCGCTACCACGACATCTCCATCGGCGGTCCTGTTGCCAGCTGTGCGACACATATGTAGCAGTCGTCAGCAGGACGCAGGCTCGTAACCGGCAGGCCATCGGTGGTGTTGCATTGACGATCGACCGACCGACCGACCGACCGACCCTACACCGTGCTCGGGCCTGGCCCTGCTTTCAACGGTTGGATGTCCTACTCGACGCTCCGGTGTGTTTGGACGTCTTCGCCGTTCGGTCGGTCGGTCGGTCGGTCCCCGTTTCCCTCGTTTTCCCCCTGCGCGAGCCCAAAACGACAGCCAATCGATACAAACTAGAGCAGGACACTGCGCCCTGGACGAGAACGCCGCTGCTACTGAAATTTCTCAGTCATCGCCATAACTAGGAATAGCGCAGTCCTGAACCGATAGATCGAGAGATGACGCAAACGACAGAGAGTCCGAAAGAACAAAAGAGAGAGAGAGAGAGAGAGATCAGTGAAGATCCAGAACTCCGGAACAACTCCGACACGAGTATGGCGCTGGCTGGCGACCAGATGTAGTGCGAGCGGCCGGACGATGAACTGCCACAATGCTACGTTACAGGACGAGCTTCAGCTGCCTATACACACACACACACACACACACACACACACACACACACACACACACACAGAAAGAGAGAGAGATAAACAGTACAGTCATTCTGTCGTCCGTCGATCTGAGTCGCTAGAGACAGTTGGAAAGCGGCAGACGATAGGAAAGCTTCGCTCGTTGAAGGATCAACGTTAGGACCGCCCATCTATCCAAAGTGATCCAATGGATCGGATCCATACCGAGTTGATACTGGGTCGACTAACCCCCTCTGACCCAGATACTCAACTGAGGAAATAGCCAACTTCGTGTCGTGGCGTTTGTCGACGCGCTGACCATCGTTGAAGTGCTACAACCGGACCCTCCTCAACGAAGGATCTGATATCTTAGTTGATATCACAGACAAGTCCATGATGACGACGGCCGTAGTGGGGCAAATAATGTGTTCTTAAGGGCAAATATTCCATTCACTTCGACGAACGCGTCGTTTGTCGAACCCGCCAAAGTTCGTCAAAATAACAAAAAAAAAAAAAAACAAACAAACAAAATTCACATCATCACCGTTACGAGAACGAACGCTCACTGACATATGCAAAGTTTGCGAATATATACATATATGTGTGTGTGTGTGTGTGTGTGTGTGTATATAGAGAGAAAGAGAGAGAGAGAGTGTGAGCATTATTGTAGGTCCAAAGGAGCGGACCAGATTGGAGCAGGAGTCTCGCCGTTGGTGTCGTCTGTCCGTGCAAAGCGGCCCTAACGAGAAAGCCGCCGCCGCCGCCGCCGAAACGCTGAGAATATTGCGGAGAAATTCAGATTGGGCATTGCGACATTCGCTAGTAAGAATAGGCTGGAATAGAGGCTGGAATGGCCTGCAAGAAAGGGTAGAAAGGGCATACTTAGCGTGTTCGTGCTCAGCTTCGTGTTGTCTCTCTCTCTCTCGCTCTCTGTGCTCAACTGAGGACGCCAGTGTCAACACAACAACAGGTAGTGGACGTCATGATTTGGACCTTTCCTATTAGTAAAAAGAGGAGAGCGATTTTAGCGCACAGACGGTCTGTGTACGCCGCAATCGAATCCATAGAGTTGTAGTAATTCTGACCGCATTAGAAAGGCTACCGCTTACTGGAGGTTTACTTCAGGTTCGGTAGGCAACGGCAAAGCAACGAAATGGCAATGAGCACAGGTACAATCCCTGGCCGTCGTCCTCTAGGACACGACGGCCTAACTTTCGAGTCGGCCTGCCACTGGCATAGGTAGGAGAGTCTGTGGCAATGTTGACGGCGGCACTCGGACGCAAACGCGAAGAGGCAAGAAAGAGGCAAGCTCGTCCACCTTCGGAGGTGGTTTCGCCTGGCTGTAGTATTCTGATTCTAGGCCCCTTCGCAAGGCTGGCCGCCGCCGCCGCCGCCGCCGCCGCGTCCACTGCGTCTCTAGGGCGTCTGCTCAGGCGGAAAACGCCGGCTGCTGCCTGGCGGCTCGGCTCACTGCACACGCTCTCGTCTGACGACGCGCCCCAACAACCCCCCGGACCCCGCGCTGTAACGCGGATCTGCGCGCCTCTCCTCCGCCCCCGTTCCTCAGGCCAATGGCATACCACACACACACACACACACACACAAGCCGGAGCTACGTTCCCCAGTCTGCGTGTCGCTATGGCTCGCAAGCTGTCGCTCCATGGCCGGAGCCTTGTGGCACCCCGGAGATCTCGAGCCCCGGCCGCCAAAGCCGGCCTAACCGTCTGGCGCCTTTCAGGCCATGTCGCTCCTTCCGCCGCCAACGGCGCACTACACCCCCCCCCCCAACCATCCCGACCACCCAACCGACCGACCGACCGACCGACCGCCCAGTTGGTGCCGCCAGCGCCAGGCGGTCGGTCGGTCGGCCGTCGTTGCCTAATATGAGCAATGTGGCAAGGTGGCACTGCTGCGCTAGGCAAGGCGGTCCGGCCGCATCGAATTTAATGTATCCATCGCGTCCCGCTCTGCCGCCATCCGTCGCCATCCACAGCTTCTGCCATCGTGCCTTCTTTTTCTCTCTCTGTTCTCTCGTCGCTTTCTCGTCGCTGTGCGCCGTCCAGAAAAGGGAGATGAAGGGCCCATCCCCGAGCGAATCGTCCCCCAATGTAGACGCCCTTCTCCACCTGGCTACTGCTACATCGTCCTTCCTCGTAGAGGAACTTGTACGATCTGGCGTCGGTCGGGCGGCGGCGGTGGCGGTGGCGGTGGCGGTCGCCGGAGGTGTGTAGCCACGAAAACTCAAAAGCACAACTGCGAACCGAAAGGTCAAAAGAGAACCACGATGGGAGGGGGCCCCGGGGGGCTGCGGGAGGAGACGAGCAACAAGAGGGAAATGGCGGTCGGTCACCAGATTAGGGAGGTCAGATTGAATTGTTCTTCGACGCCACGATCAAATCACATCGACGACTTCCATAGCGTTTGGTCTTCGGCATTCGTTTGGACATCAACTGGTCAAAAAATCTCGAACGTCTCCGTCAGCCTCGAGGGTTTTAGGAGCCCTCGCCGCCGAGTAGGCCACGCGGGGTGCTAACCTCCCCGCGTAGCCTCCCCGCGTGGCCTCCCCGCGTAGCCTCCCCGCGTGGCCTCCCCGCGTGGCCTAACAACGCCGGGTCCTTTTGATTGGCCTTTGATCGTTCACGTAAACGCAGGGACGCCTCGAACTCGAGGTGCTCCGCGTCGGAGAGCGTCGCTGAGCAAACGATCGAGACATTCGTGCCATGTCGGAGCGTGTCGGTGTGCTTTATTCAGCCATGGGAACAGTACCCCCGTCAGTCTGCTCACGTACAAAAGATTTCGACAAAAATTATGAGATCCTGTAGCGAGTTCCAGCATACGCGATTTCCTTCTGAGGAATCCGCCGGTGGTCGTTTCGACCAAGCACAAAAAAGCACACACACACACACACACACACACACACATAAAGAAAAAAACAAAACGAAATAGACGTGTTACACTCGGCGGCTTTTCGACGCGATGCGAATCGGCGTCATCGTCGTTACGGACGGTATCAGAGCCTTGTTCAGAGCAGCGCCCAATTTTGGCCACCTTTTGAGGACCAACCCGACTTGAATGTCGCTCGAGGCGACAATTCATTCTTCTGTAAAACGCAGAAGCGTCAAGTTACAGATGTACGAAAATACACAAAAAGGTGGAAAGAAAAAACGGGTTCATGAGTGGTAGATTCGTCGTTTCCTGGAGTGGCCGTTCTGGAGGAGGAGGAGGAGGAGGTGAGATTCGCGTTGATTTCGGCACAGCATCATCGATCTTCTGCCGTGATAATCTCGACGGAACGCTGCGAAAAAGTCGCTTGTGTAGCGTGACCGAGCAGCGAACGCCGTGACGCCGAACGAAATCTGCGACAGGTGAGGAACGAAGCACTTCGGCCATGATCGGCCGCATCGGTAAGCCGTCGTTGTTGACGCACGCGAGATTCCAGGATGATTCCAGGAAGCCGTCGTATTCTTCTATTTAGTCGATATTCCTGTCAAACTAGGCGCGTACTGCGTCGTCGCAAGGACGCGTACGCGTTCATCTCGACGACGCGTTCTTCACACTGCGCTGGAAATCTTACGTCGATCACTGACACAGTCGAAATAACGCCAGTCAACTACTTGAGGTGACGCTCGAACGGCGAACTCTTCTTCTTCGTGTGGCCAAGAAGTGAACGAAGAGGTCATCAGAAGCTGTCCGAACTGGCCATATCTTCTGCACTTCTGACTGGGGCTGGCAGGCAATGCGCGCAGCAGAAAACCTGCTCCGATCGCGGGCCTGGATTGTCCTGGCCAATGCCGACGACGGCTGGCCGGATCGACTGAGCGTAGAGAGAGAAGGTCGGTAGTCGGCCTTGGTCGCCGCTTGATGGCATATTCGCCATAGGCCGCTATGGACAGTCGATCCCGTCCGATCAGGACCCAATTGCACGCGCCCAAATGCACGCGAAATTTACTTGTGGGTCAGTCAACGACCCCCGGCGGGTCGTTGTGCCGGACAAGAGTGCTTGGGAAGACCAATGCAGACGGCCGAATCCGCCTGCCGGATGGATAACTGTCACATACATCACAGCCGATGATGTCCTCAGCAGTCTGAAGGCCGATGACCAAAGCCGCGGCGACCCGGTCATCGGTGACATTTGGCGGTCGGATGTGCACGGCCAAATGGCGACGACATCCTCACGCGCAAAAGCTAAACCGTTAAGCGGACGAAGCCGTTATGGCAGCCGCATCGCAGCACAACTTTGGCGCGCGCGCGCGCGGTCGAAAGGAAAACTACTCGATTTTCCGTTCCACACTGGGTTTATGTGTACGAATGAGAACCCCACCACTGAGCGCTCGAGTAGGAGGCTCGAGATGAGTCCTGGACAAGAGAGCGACGCCAAAAGACTTTTAAAAGACGACACCAAAAATAGAAGAAGCTTAGCCGTCGACGGCCAACGGAACCAGAGCGCCAAATCCAGTGAGGCTCGTAAAATACGAATCGCTGACTTTATTATAGAATATTTTGAGAACGACTCGACGTCCGATTTAGTCTGTTCGTATGTGTAGATGTGTTCGTTCTTCGGAAAACACTTTTCTGTCGCGCGCGCGAACAAATCGGGCGAGAGAATTGCTAGAATATTCCGCTAGTGACGAATACTTTTACGGTGAAGTCGAATTAGGCTCAGAGGTGAAAACAATCCACTCGTGTTTTGATGATGAGGTGGCCCAAACAACAAACAAGGCCTCCGCAAAAAGTGTCGTCGTGCCCCCGCGGGGCAACAACGTCTTCATGTGTCGAATTAACCGATCAATTAGTCGAGCGCGCTTCATTAGAAGACAACGCAACGCCAATTGACAATGTTTTTCGTGTTATTTTCATACGAAGGTGGCAAACACATGTTTTTGCCTTTTCAGAACATTTTCAAGGAACGCTTCGTTTCTGTTGATGAGTGAAATCGCCTCGAAGCGAACGCCAACGCCTCCGTCTTCCAGTAGCAGCGGTCGTTGTTGAACTTATCGAGTCATTAACGTCCAGTTACGTCTGCATGGCGCCATTATTAGTCTCAGCTGTTCGCCAAGCAGCTTTTTTTTCACGTTCTCTTAAATTTGTGCTACACGAGTTTCAAGTTCGATTTCCGCCGGGTGATGTTTCCTTCGCGGACGGAAGCGGACGGCGCCTCCCTCGACGGGACTCGAGTCATGAACACGCCTCGGCACCTCGAGCGGCCTCGGCAACGCCTTTCCTAGCGTCCGTTAGCGACTGCTTTCACTGCAGCTCGTGACCACTTCGTTTTTCTTGGCGAGGCGCTCACGAATGCGCCAGGCCACACTACCGAGAGCTCGCGACCACTCATCGCTCGACTTCCGGCATCAATGAATGGATGGATGGATGGATGGACAACTGGATGGATGCATTGGTCGATGCAAGGCCGCGGTCGACGTTGACGGCGGCGGCGGCGGCGGTCTCGGCGCCGCGACTCGAGAGAAGAAGCTTAGCAGGTCGGGGCGATGGACCACGCCAATGAGAGCGGCGTGTTGCAGGACATCGCGCAGGCCACACAATGTCCTGCTGTACCTATTGGGCAGGACTAGGTGCATCTGTTGCAGAATTTCGTTCGATATAAAAGTCTATCGAGCGCTCACGGTACCCATGTCGGATGTGGCCAACTTCCGAGTCGTCTCAGCGCCGCGTGCGACGCGTCAACAGGCCAGAACGAGGCCAAACTGTCCTGCGCAATGAATCTCATTCTGACATGACGCCACTGCGGAGTTGAGCGCGCGCAATTGTGCGGCAGGTAACATTGAAAATGTTTTGTCTATCGTATACGACACAGTGGACGGATCTCCGAACTGGAGCCGAAGGCACCAGAAAAATTCCGAAAAACGAAATCGAAAGTTTTGTCGGAGTCCGGGTCCGTCTCTGTTGGAAACGTTTCCCTTCGTTTCGACGTGTAATGGTCGCGACGGCGCTTTTTGCGAAATTACCAGCCGATAAAAAGTGATGGACCTGAACCACACTCGGAGTTTGAGCTCTATACTACGACAGGCGAAGTTTTCTGCTACAAGAAGACTGCTTCTTGTACTTCGTTTGCGAACTTCAGAGAAAACAATTAGTTCATATTGCCTTGAAGCAACGGCCGATCTACGGTGGCCTTTGCATAACGGTCAAAAGTGGACAAAACGAAACAAATGAGCTTTAACATCTTTTTGCTTCGATTTGATTTTGCATTCCCGTAGAAGTCACTTCACTTAAAGACTCATCGAAGAGCAGTGGTGGAACCCTGCGGGATGTTCCTGCCAGAAACCTGACACAGGTTAGGTACAGGCCCCCCTCCCTTCTGTTACCGCGTGCTAATATTTTTCATAGGACTAATTCACAAAGGTCGTTTTGATCGTCAAGTTTTTGAGCGGCCACCGAAATGCCGCTCCCCATTTCAGAGTGTTTTTATGGATTTTTCTTCGTGCCTATAAACGCCTCCAGCTTATGCAGAGCAGCGTCCTTCAGTTATTCAGTCAGCAGCCTGTCGATAAAGGCCCGTCGTTGTGCGTTTCGAATTAATTCATAGGCCACATTTTCGACAAAACCTTCTGCGTTTTTCTGTTTAATTTGCGTTGCCGAAGAACGTGTGTACGCGCGTCTGTAAACAGTCGACCAGAGACACAGGTGGATTCTCACCGCCGCTTCCGTCGACGCCGCTTCCGTCAACGCTTTACTATTATTAATTTCGTTTCGCTCCAAATTTTGGCGGACTTCCCAAATGGACGTACGTTCACAGCGACACACACAAATCGTAACGAGAAACTTAGCCAACTTCCTCAGAGCAATCCATTGAATCTCGCGTTGCCATTGGGTCGATTCTGTTTAGACGGCGGCGGCGGTGGCGGCGGTGGTGGCGGCGGTGGCGGCGGCGGCGGCGGTGGTTTCTGTCGACGCGTCTGGCGACCCACGTTGTCCACATGTGGCTAGATGTTGTCTCCATCTCAGATCTCCGTACTCCGGACTCGGCCACCATAGTCATCACGATCAGGCCAGCTGGTGTCTCTGCCAAAATTCGCCTCAAGTATTGGGCCCCGAGGTCCCTCGTGGGTTCGATTATTTCTCGCGGCAGCGATTTTGTCTGATTCAGCCGGATATGGTCGGGAGAATTTCTCTCCAGACGGAACAGCTCAGCCAGGCTGACACTGGACTCAGTCACAGGACAATGTTAAGCTTGGCCGTTTTTGTAATGTAACATTTTGTTATGAACATTTTCTATATGCTATGCGTTATTTATATCGCTCGTGATCAGACCTGAGCAGACTTAGTTAAGTGCATTAAGATCAACAACTCAAAAACACTGAAGTCATCCATCCCTTCACGATGACTCTACGCTAATTGGACGTAACGAACACTTCTCGTCGAATATTTTCTGCAGTAAAAAAAAAAAAAAATTCATCTAGTTTTTATGAGATACATTTCGTGCCATTGACGAACTCGATGCTCGTGGGGCAAATGTGTAGGCGTTCACCAGAAGGTGTCTATGGGGCAAGGCCCGTTTCATCTGGACGAGTGCTCATACGAAATTGTCACCTCTGTATTTTAGCTTTCATAAATGGGTTTCGATGGGTTACTTTTATATTTTTTTTGTTCGTAATTCTCGACGCCATCGTAGTTCGCATTGTGGCTGTTAGTGCGTAGCTCGTGGACGTCGCTCGTCCACAATTAGAGAAAGGATAGCCCAAAACTCAGCATAAAATTAATTCGACCTGAATTGAGACGCCGAAAGTTTGTCATGCGCGTTCACTCGAAGTTGTTTTGTTTGTTTACTTCTGAAACGCTAATGACGTTCGATCATGGGTGGACGAAGTATTAAAATGAATGTTACTCTCGCGAAGAAGTCGGTTCGTGTTTTCCTGAAAGAGTTGTGACGGGTCATAGTTGTCATCACGAAATTCACCTGACGTTCACCTCGACGACGTTCAGCCTGATGAGGTGCTTCGCAGCTCAATGGGCTTCGGACCACAGTGACTGAGTGTCCGATTTGTCAACAAGGCCACAAAACATCGTTTAATGTTTTTACGATGCTTTGTGGGACGTCTGTTCTCTAGAGGAATGCGCGTTTCTAATCGATTTTGCTCCCAGGATCTCGATTCCTATGAAACCGAAGGAGGTAAATCCTTAGGCAAGCGAAATATAGACCCTTGTGAGGACCGTGACGGTCACGTTTTCTGCATCGAGGCCTCGGCCACATGACTTTCGCATTTTGTTGGTGGCACCAGAGTGTATTCGTTTTAACGGCCACCGCTTCAACGCTTTTCGGAAACCAATGAGAATATTTATTCGTCTGTCTACTAAGACGAAAGCAACCTGTCAATAAAGAGCCATAATTTTTAAAAATGCGTCAATATGTGGACAACACTGATCGTGCGTTCCGGAAAATATTCCGGAACCTTCACGCTCACAAGCATGGGTCAGGATGGGTCACTGTTTTCTTTACGGTGGTTCAATGTTAAGCTATTCTCTCGACACACACACACACACACACACGCACACACACACACACACACACACACACACGACCAGGCCTTCTCGTTTCACAGTCCTAAAATATGGGACAATTGGAAGTGGCATTTGTCCAACGAGTTCGTAGACGCGCGAATTTATCCGCATTCAAGGTTCATCCGAACGAGGACGTTCCCTTACCTGGACAGGCTGTGGCGTTCGCAAGGACACGTCCAAGGAACATTTTAGTTTATGCTGCAGCGTGAAGGCCATTGTCCCTGTACCCGCCTCAATGGCCGGCGGGAATATGGCCATCGCTTGCAAATTGTCAAACTTCGCCATGACACGCTCGATGTAAGTGACAGAAACTTGTTTACATTCAGCAGCCATTAGGCAGACGCTAAAAGAGTTGTACCGTCGTTGTTTGTACCGTCGAATGGATGTCTGAACGTGTAGTTGAAAAACAAATCAGCTACATCTGAACATCAGTAGCTGCTCAACAGAAAACGAAATTAGACGAGGCCCAGTCCCGTTAAACCTAATGATATCCAGCGACTTTCCAGATTGTTCTCTCATGGTGGCAACTCCTTGCAGAAACGCGGTGACGCTTCAGAACGCGGCTCGATTGGCCTGACAACTATTTAACGGGAAAATGATAACCTCACGTCGGGGGACGCCGAACCGGCGAGCGTCAACAGCTGTCAGCCTAATATCATCATCCGCAGTTCTTCGGAGCCACGGGACCTTTTTGTCACCAATGCACACCTATTCGGTAATGCCGTCTGGCATTCGGCATTTTATGTACGTAAACGGTGGTCCGTAAAGATGATCCCTTCTCCCGAAAAAGAACATGTTTCGTTTTCTTGTGAAACATTCAGCGAAACGCACCCGTCTAGGTTGGATCTGTAATGAAATGCACTTCCGCTACGAGGCGACGCGCCACAGCGAACCGAAGCTGTGTTGTTTTCGCGAGCGTAGGTTGTTGTTTCCTCGCAAAAACAAAAACTCCCTTAAAGGGTTTTCTCTCTTCCGTGGGGGCCATGATTTTTCATCGCCCTATATACACACACACACACACACACACGCACACACACACATCTACGCCGCAAAATGAGGCCGCTTCGCTACCATATGTCTATCGGACGAAACGCCATCGGCGGCGCGTCAGCCTCACCTACTCATAGAGACGAATAAATAAATAAACTCAGCTACGTTTCACGCGCTTTCTTCATTCAGTCTCGTCGCATTCCCAAAACGAACATTCCTGACGCTGGGGTTCTTGCGCGTTTTGCATATTCGTTACTCGTTATCGCGTCTATCGTCGTTTTCGGATAATGTCAGCATCGTCTGAACGGCTGACGATGGCGTTTGTCAGGCGGTGTCGACCTACACCGCCCCCACTCCGTCAGATCGCTCAACAGATGAACAGTTTTCAGTTGTCTGTTCCGACTATCTGTGCCTTGCCGCCAATATCTCGGGAACCCACGAACTCATCCGGAGTTCGTGGCGTCAGGCGAATAAAAAATCCGATGTCCAGCCACTGAGTAGACGGCTTAGGCTGATCTAGGGGCATTGTCGTGCTCAGACCGGCCAGTGCAACGCCGTCGAGGCCCTTCACGCACCCCACACACCCCTGAGGGCCTGCTATGCTTCAGCAGCATGACGGCGTCCAAATGCATAATAAACGGTAAATACCCCTCCCCGAAAAAAAACGAAGAAGAACAGAAGACCGTGAAGAGCAGAAGGCGTGATGCCGTATGGCGTCAAAGGGATGTCAGATGGCGCCGTATCTGAACGATGCCGCTGGGATCTAAGCAGCGGACCCAGTAGATTCAGCAGCCGCAGCGGCCATCGTTCTGTCTGTATCTACGGGAAGGAACATCGAATAATCTGACTGCTGCTGCTGCTGCTGTTGCTGCTGCTGTCGCTACAATATTCAGCTGCGTTGTATACTGACGAGCTGATCATGGCGACTTCTGCTGCTGCTCCGGCCGCTGCCGCTCCTTCTACTGCTATTATTATTGTTATTATTATCATTGTTATCCAGCTGTTGTTATTCGGTTACTCAGC
>MNPL01009788.1:38923-54216 GCA_002081605.1 Tropilaelaps mercedesae | reverse complement strand
ATATTTTTTTTTTTTTTGTTACTGAAGTCAAGGGTGTGGTACAAGCGGGTATATTGGTTCTTTAAAGAAAGCAACAAAATATATGACACGTTGAGCGAGCACTTTAAGTTATAGAATTATGCATTATATCCATATTTTCATGAAAAAATATGCTATGTATGCTACGCGTTTGTAATGACCGTCACCTAAAAGCAACTTAAGCGGTTTAATATGTTTTGCATATAAGTGGTGTAATGCTTACATTTGTATCAATACACTGGCATTTTTTATATGAATGAGAAAGGTCACATTTTGTTTTTTTAAATTGCCAAATGCACTGCACTCGCGTATCATCTGTACGGACACTAAACATTATCAAACGGAAATATTATCTATACTCGTACGCGTAGCTTCTGTCCAGTGTGGTTTGTGACAGCCGCTTGTCGCCGTTTTCGAAAAAACGCTTTTACATTGCGTTGGATCGACACCAGCTTAACGTGGTTGCCTTTCTAGGGATAAGCATCAACTGGTCCCGTCGCGAAGAACGACGTGAGCCTTTAGACGTCACTTCAAACTCGCGCTCTGCTGATAATATGGCTTTTCGCTCTAGGCAGTTTTCTTACCTGTCTGGTGATTGGCAGTCAGGAACCTACGGCAAGGATAGGGGAATAGCGATTGTCCTTGTCTATGCGCTTGGTAGCTTCTATTTTTGATTTTTGACTAGATTTGACTCTAGGACAATGGAACTCTCTTCTGGCTCTGTAAGAGTTGTAAAACTAGTTTTTTCCTAGTCTTAAAAGACGCTCTTTTCATCTGACCTGCACTTTCTTAAACCCAACCTGTCTTAATGTTCGCTTTCAACGAGGACGCTCGTCTAAACTGTGCAGGAAGAAATCAGTACTCAAACCTGTTATATTGTGCATGACACGCTCAATCAGAGACCCTTGATGGCGGGGAGGCCTAGAAGTTGACACAAAAGTCGCATGTGAACTGCATTCTGTCAGGCAGCCTTTAGTATCTGCCCTTTGTATGTTTTGTCGGATGGAACGCCACGGAATGAATTTATCTACGGGATACAACTAGGGGCCGACTGTCAGAGACTGAATCACCTCGAAGTGCTTTCAGAATGTCATATGAAGGCGGAATCTAAAAATGTGTTTTTAATATTAATTTTGCAACTAACATTGTATCAAAATTTTGTTGAGAGTTTCAGTAATATTTTGTCTGTATGCAATCTTTTGTTTGTGGATCAAAATCTGATACGTACTTAGTGACCACCGAATCACTTCGCTGAGCAAAGTTGAAAAATATTCAGTAGTAAAGATGTGTTTGTTTGTCCCTATTCATAGCTAGTCAACCAATAAACTAAATAGCTCATTTGTTTGTGGGCTGGGTCTAGGGCAGCACGTTTGGAGCCACCAGGAGTTTCACTGTGTGTAAATTTTAATTTATTGCAAAGCTAGCATTTTCACTGCTGGCACAGTCCGTTAATTTTATCAGCTAAATATCTAGTTACACGAATCAGTACTCCCTTAGTTCAATTTTTTCTTTCAATTCTCCTGCTCCCATTCCCAGGCATACAGTGAACCTAAACACCCCGAGGGCATTTAACCCTTTTGCCGTCTCCCATCGTCTATCGTCGACCAAACATACTATTTCCGGCTTCTATTTTCGATCATAATCGGGCCTGCCATTCATTTCGCGAATCTTTTGCTGCTCAGTCATGCACTGGAGCATGTCTAATCGGGAAAGCGCAACGCCGTGCGTATGCGCTTGCGTGTACCCAAAGGTGATACCAACTAATGCGGGATTTGGTTCTCAAGCAGCCTTTTGCTTGGATACTGCATCTGTGGTTTGACTGATGCTGGTGTTCGCAACGATGCCGGTAAAAGACTGCCACTATTCGCGGTATGCCAGCGTAAATTTGAATGTGTCTGCATGTATATATGCAACCCTCTTCTACTTTCCTATTTTTGTTCTTACTCTAGTTCTAAGCTGGAGCTTTTCATTTTTGCCTCTCGAAGGCTGGCCTATGCAAGGCTGGCAAAAAAAGGAGAGATGTATACCAAAGGCCACAGGGATTTCGTTGGTATGACTATTATGTGGTGGCATTCTGTTCGTAAGTGTGATTGCCGATTGCCACGCACTTTTCCACACGACCTGTGATTATAAGGATTATAATAATAATGCTAATAATAATAATAATAATAATAATAATAATAATAATAATAATAATAATACAGTCTGTGTGTGCATATAATAACGTTCTATATAATAGCTTTAGCGGAAATCGTTCTCCTTGTTTCCTTGACAGACGAATATTCGAGAAAGGCAGGGTGGTGAGATAGAAAAACTAAATAGGACGTCAGGTAGTGGTGGTTATAAGTTGACTGCGCGTGAATACGCCCCGCTGTTGGAATGGTACCGCAGAAGCACTCAAGCCTATATCTTGTGGATGGATCCCCTTGCTGAGACCAGAGTAGATGGTGCAAACGACAGTTTCGCGTGCAAAGCCTTTTCAGGTAGGCCATTGAGAATAAGCCGAGTGGCTAACAGAGGTCAACAGAGATCTCTTGGCGAAGAGTGCAGTTCCTGCGACAAGAAGAAGGCGCGAGTAATCCCAATACATCCAGAAGAAAGCCGAATCGTGAATAAGACAGAGGAAAGAAGCCGTATAGAAGCAGTGCCCGCTCGTAGACAGATCGGCTGTTAGCTTAAGCGGCTAAATGTTGAGGGGGGTGATCTAACGAAATGTTGCCGGCCTTTGAACTACCATAACTTATAAGCGGCGCTGTCTTAGTATGATCCGCTAAAAATATTCGGGAAGGGAATTGTTGAATCTTCTCTAGTGCTGACTGCGAATTTAAAAGTAGGAACATGTTTTGTTACCGAAAATGAACTATAAATCATCAAATTTCCGCATCCGGTGAATGACAACGTGAAGAGGGTCGACCTAGAATTACACAACATCCAGCCTTACACGCACTGGCAGGCGTATGCTCGGCAGTCCTTCTTGTGTTCCCGTTTTGGCAGATATCACCGTATAATGTCCTACGGCATGGTGGAAGAAATAGGACAAAGAAAATATTGACACTTTAGTAATTGCCGTTGCCAATAATACATTGGCTACGAAAAAACCTCTAAACGATAAATCACAAACATTGGAAGGGTTTTAGTTATAACCAGTTTGTTCGAACTTTATAAGTCCAAACTCGAGCAAAATTTTGACGCATCATCCCAGCCTATCAGTAAAACGAGGCTCAGGCTTAACGGCATCGACGTTTAATTCGAATTCCCCTTGCAAGCAGCGAACCGTGTTCACTATCCCGCCTCCCTATTGCTTACCCCACGACGCACAGATAGCGACGTAACTTTAATCGACCGCATATAATGGTTAACCGCCATGCCAGCGTCATGCCAAAGTATTTGCCGTACTGTAAAGGCGGCCGTCGCATCTATGCCCTCATGAGCGTCTATTAGATAACCAAAAACCCTCTATTTGACCTAAATCTAAAATGATACGGCCGATCTCAGCTACCACATTGGTGTATAAACCGCGGGCCACTACCGGCGGAAAGGAGGGATCTCTCACGGCGTTCGATCCTGTCTTTAGTAAGTTGACACTTCCAGCTATTCGTATTGCATCAATCTATGTCCACGTAGTGTTAGATAGGAACATGATGGCGCCGTCACACAACCGGACGTGAAGGGCTTTTTACCCAACTCCTAAAGACGCTTATCACTGGGCTTGTGTATTAGGACCACGTTGTCATAGATGACACGCTCGTTACCCAACGACGATGGCCCCGTTTGTAAGAGCGGCCTTCGTGAAGGCGAAACGCAGAGGTGGGTACGAGTGGAGTGTAAAAGAAGAATCAAAGCTATGGAAATGAACGTTGCATTTCCTAGTAAAAAGGCGTCGCTGAGAACGGAGAAGAGGGATGGATTCAGTCAGGAATGCCTGCTGATCTGAGACAAAGCGCACCGAATAAGCGCACACGGCTCAAGGGAATTGGCAGCTTGTGGCTAGAGATGGCTTACACCTCGCACAGCAATACAGTCTAATCATCGTGTGTTCCCATTAACCGCAATCGACCGTTGTTGTGAATTGGGCTGGACGGCTGTTGAAGACGACAAAGTAGCGGATACACAGCGATGATTACAGTTTGCTTTGGCTGCTTCTGGGAAGAAAAGCCGATATTGTCCGGTCAAGCGAAGACTCAACGGCGCACGATAATGGAAAACGATGAGAGAGCCTATACAGTCGGGTAAAACGCGTCAATAATCGTGCGTCCCAAGGGTAAGTCTTTATACTATCGCGCGCGTATTCCAGTCGCCCGATGATCGACACCCTGATTCCAGGTACGAATTCTCTAATGAGACATTTGATAGCGGTACGTGCATACATATGTTGGATAGGACAATGTTCAGGGAAATCTAGCTATTTACCTTGTGTATCGAATTTGGCTATTTTTATGCTAGCGTTACGATAAAGCATACTCAAACATTGCAACACATTAACGTTCTTCTTTACCATTTACTGTCCAGATTAGCTTTAGGATGTTTAATTTCTGTATATCGTTCCCTAACATACTTTGGCCGTCAGATCAAGGCATTCAAATACTAAAAATGGTTAAGACTGTAGCTTTTATCATTTTCTACACCATATTAATGATGAGATGGGAGGAAATAGCCTTAATCATTCTCGCCAGTTGAAATGAGTGTTGGAGGCCATCTGTAGACAGGTCATATGTTGAACTTCAGGGAATAAGGCTATAGATTAAAAAAATATTGTACATAGAGCCAAACGTTGTAATGTTGTTCTAACTTAAAAGAAGGATTTTCTGCGTAAAAATATATTTCTCTTGAAATACTTGGCATGCCGAAATGTCCCATGATCGACGGCAGTGACACCTTTCTCCTGATCCCAATCTATATAATTCCACATAATCGACTTGTATTTTTTTAAAAGGAATGATATCGGTTCTAAATATTTTGCCGAATACGTTAGGTTACTGTGTAAATAAATGTAATGATATTTGTTCGTAAAGGTAAACAAAAACTGGTATGGACCTACCTATATATGATTACTTTTTATTGCTGTTTCTGCAACTAAATAGGCCACTCGTTGGCTTGTTCTCTATTTGGCTCGTTTGCCACCATAATGGATGTTCAATAGGTTGATATAGAAGATTAATTTCTGTGAGAAGCCATAAAAGACCGACTCGCCTGGTTGATCTCGCGGGAATACGTTACACGTCTCTTTGCTTCTTCGTGCACCTTGTTCTTTATGCTTCAAAGTAGAAGAAGGCGACCGCACCCGTAAAAGCCCGCAAGGACTCCTGGCCGATTCTCACCATGATAAAATGCTACGTTTTTAGTTAAGCAAAAGAAGAATAGGTCTATTACAACAATTTACGATATACCTAGTTCCGTAAGAAAATTGATAAATGAAGTAGATGGACCAGCGCCATGGAATGATGCGACCTAAGGCAATATTACGTGTATAACAATACGTTAGGTGTGTATAAGGTAACGGAGAGGATACCAAAGTTAATGTCATTAAGCCCCTTGAACAAGTCAACTCCTCTAGCAAGGTAACCATTAGATTGTTGAGTGCTTTCAATACTGTGTCGATGAGTGAAGGCGTTGACTACCATTAGTCTAGGAATATGGAATTTGATTGGGACGTTAAAAGGGAGTCGCTAGGCCAACGTTTTGGAGAATTGCAATTAAATTATGGACCTATGGACCAATGAATTTACCTTTTTAGGCGCAATTTTTTACTGAAAAAATGTAAGTGTAAAATATATTAACACAGTTAAAGGTTTTCAGAGAGTTAACTGTTTTCACATAATTTTTTCACGTAAGTACAATCTTTAGCGCATATCAACGGTAGTAATACTATGCTTTATTTTGCCGATAAGATCATTTAAGCAAAACACAAACCCCGATTAATTTGCAAGCGTACGGATGTCAACATCGCACGCACACGCAGAACAGGTTCTAATATTTGTATTTCATACATAGAAAGTTCTAGTTATCACAGGAGTCTGCAGCTTTAAGTATAGGTTAAAACTGTTTTATCAAAATTTTCTGAAAAGAGAAAAATGATGCTGGCTTGGCACGGGCAATGCAAACTGGGCTTGCCCCAGAGGTCGTGCTATTGATATATTCTCTTCGCATGCGTTGTGTTACTCAGACAGGTTCCAATTTGAAACGATGGGAGATGATAAAGACATTCAAGGTTAACAATTCGATTTTATCCGCAAATTTACTTGCTCAAACCCAGTCAACAAAGTAAATATCGTCGCTTTTTACATTTCGTGAGAGTAACCATGTAAAGTATTGGACAACGTGTCGATAAGTCATGGCCAGTCTTAAATTAAATTTAGCACCAAATAGTCTAAGTTAGTGCATAACCGGGCGGACATACCATTAAACAAATGTTAACTGACTTTTTGATCGATTGAACTTATGATGAGTGGCTTCTACTCCACAAACGAACTACAAAATATGGGCCGGCGTGAGGACGAGCTGATGATAACTTCTTTGTAAGTCTGCTTATATTCTTCGTGCTAATTGGATGAATAACATGCTCCGACAGCACAATATATGTTTGATTTTGACAATTCTGACAATTTACATCACTGCAACCACGTGTGCATTCTTAGAGGAACTGTTTATACATGAAATTTGTGTCCTCAGAATTTCCAGGAAGTTTATTCCTCATGAGCAATTCCTTCGTAAACATTTATATCTGATCGTTTCAAGTCGGCCTGCTGTGAGAATACGAACTGCAATTTCGATGATAATTGCGATGCCAACAGTAAGCATATGTTATGTTGATGCTAAGGATGCGTCTCACAAAGGCACCCAAACGGGAAAGAGAACTGGGAGAAAAATGTTTGAAAATTTATACTTGAATAACTGTGTTGCTTAGAATATACTTGGTAAACATTCGGTGAAACATAGTGCTCTATTGTCGAAAACAGTTTCCCAAACAGAATTTACGTGTTGTTAGCAATTTTTTGGTAATATTCATACAATCGACCTACGATTTGATCAGCAGTGTAACAAGTCGAATGGTGTAGGACTAAGCGTAACCAGTGGTCTGTAATAACGTCGGACATACATGGGTAATACTAGTGCTTCTACTCTTAGCCCGGTGGAGCCTGTACAGAAAGGGGTGGTTGTCATCTGCTTGATAATGCCACACCCTTAGATTTCTTCCCTCTGTAGTCTGTCCGTGAGAATGAATCGAGGCTATTCAATGATATGCAAACATCACCATATCTTGCGTGCATATTACTGCCTCACATGTAATCACCTCGCCTGTATGAGGATTTCTTCATATCTGTACTGAGGTTCCGTAGAGTTAAGTTCGTCAGATTAAACCAGACTCCGTTAGGCCAGAGCCCACCAGCTAAATTTCTCATCAGTACCGAAGAGTCTACCCCGTTTGTCTCGTACCACGACATGATTATACAGTCGTTTTTTTTTGTCATTGGGATAGAACCGCAATGCTTGCCACTTAGTGGGAAAGCGAATACCTTCGCTGGTGTTGTATGTGGAACACTACTGTCTTCATTAGCACTGCCGTGCTACCCTGTGATGCCTGGCCAATGACATGCCTTGTCCTTTGTCAGCTTCCGCGACCAACAAACGCATTTGCCTTGTGTTAGGCCCCTGTTCGTGTGACGGAAGTACCTAAACAGAAGCCGGTTAGAAGTGGCAAAAGCCACACTTTAGTTGAAAACAACAAGTCAAGTAGATTGGATCTTATTAGAAACGAGGCTGTAAAACTCCCCTAAATAATAGAAGTCGGTACTATGTTTGCCAGATAGTAAAAATCAGGGGCGGTAGACATTGTCACACTTAGATACTGGGTATACAATTAGTGTGTCAGGTGGAAGAAGTTTAAGGGCATAGTAGTTTAGACTTCCAATCAAACAGGCCTCCGGAAGGAAAGAAAGAAATGTGATTATCGCATAAACAGCGCAGACAAATAAATGATCTTTTCTGCTGTACCGACGAGCAAAGGATCATCCGCACAGATATATGTGTGTCTCTTATTTATATATTACGGAAAAGTAATATCTCTTTTTACGGAAACTTTGCTGTTACAAATCTCCAGAACACCCGGCAGCAGACAAGGCTTGCATAGAGCCAGGTCTTTAGTTTCCTATTCCAGATTAAGTAAAAGCTACAGGTTATTTGAAGTTCTATAAATTTTGAGCCGTGTTAACATGAGATGTAGTTTAGCAATAGCCATTTATTAACTGACGACATGTGTTCCACGTGGATTTAAGACATGCACATTAGTAATATCCTTAGTACGAGCATTATTCTTGTCACTCGTCAGTAACCTTAATATACTTCATTGCTATTTCTAAACAAAAACACTGATAATTGCCATTACGCTAACTCAGAGTCGCTCTTTATGTAAGGTATGATACAACAAGATATGCGAGGCTTGCTTAGCATGCCCCCTGATGGCGGGGCAGGACAGCCCTCCAAGCAATCTTCTACTTCCCCGATTGCTAGGTCGATTCTGCTTAATTTCCCAATGTCACTTTCCGCCCCTTTTCGGTTCGTTCTGACCCCAACGGACTTAACAGTGTATTCATGACTCCGAACCCTTGATTGAATCGTCATTGCTAACAGTTACACCCCTTCCGTCTTGCCTTCCCCCTACGCAGACTCTGCTCTCCATGAGAGTGGGCGGTTTGAGTGACCAAATAATCCTCTTCTGCCTGGCCTAACTAAGTTCTGCGGACCTCGAATAGGCTAGGCCAGAACTGTCGGTGGAGGATAGCAAGTTTCGATGAAGCGAGAGGCGAGGAGAAGGAAGGTTTAGCAAGAGAGCAAGTGGTCATCACTGCTCTGAGCCATCCTTCAGGGAAAGAACAACAAGAGATTTATTTCCCTCCGCCAATAATAGCAGTGATAATAAAACACTTGTCCTCAATCAGCCGTTGGCTAGTTTCCATAGTTGTCCGTCACCTTTTACTCAAGGACGATTTCAGTATTCAAAGATATTCCTGCGATTTTTCGACCGCTTGTCTTAGCCGATCGGACGCATTTTCGCCATTTAGAGTTTTACGAGATAGATAGATAGATCCTAGATATGCCACAGAGTGAAACGAATGACGATAATTTCAAGACGCTGGACTCAGCAATACCAGCTAGGGTAGATTGCACCTTGTAAGAACTCTGAACTTGAAATCTAACTCCTTTCTTCCACCGCTAATACTAGGTATAGCATAAATAAATGTTCCCTTTCGGCCTACGACTAGCCGACCGCTTTGCCGATTTATACCGACGCTAAATGTACTTCTTCAACCGAGAATGTTAATTGATGATACACGCTTTCTATACATCGAGCGACTCATGACGAGATTAATGGTGATATCCACTGAATTGCTGCCATGCTTTTCGAGCTTTCGTGTTCCCACTCGGATCGCGTGATCCCGTGGCTAACAGACGTATCCGATCCTCTGAAAAAGTCCTTTATTGTCATACATAAACGGTCGACATCCTTTATTATGATTTTCTCTACATAGGTCAATAAAGAACTTTTACCTAGAGCAGCTGTAGGAAGTCTGGATAAGTAGCTGCATAGCCGAGCAGATAATTCAAAATTTGGCGGTGAACGACTTCCCTGGGTCTAATGCTTTTTGACCTAATGTTTTCTGCAACGCCATCCTCACTCCGTTAGGCCATTTAGGTCGACTTTCATACAAATTCTCTATTCACCAGCAAGCCATTTGCGGTAGTTGCTGACTATCCTAAAATTATCTTGGTTCTCTAGTTTGTGTCATTGGATCTTTTCCATTCAGGTCAAGCTTATCGTTTGACTGAAAGAACGCTTTGCGCATCCTACAGGAAAATTCTGCTTGCCATATATATTACTGAGTTAATAATATTTGCAATGTTATTTTACCTAGAGTTTGTCCCCAGGCCTCAAAAGAGATTACCAAAAATATCACTATTTTTGGTTGTATATTAGATCTATATTATGCAAATTTTTTTAATCGTGCAGTAGCTGTACAAATCCTTTATAGAACGTAAGTTTGTCTTTATACTAATTGTTCTGCCAAGAGAGTTATATCGAATTTTGGTGAACTATTGTTTAATTAGTGAAACTCATTATCCTAATACACTCTACTAACCTGCAACAATCTCATCTGTGTACCGTGCGTATGCCATATATGCATAGTGTTAGCCAAAATATCTTTGTCTACAGAATAATCTCCAAGCATACAGCTGAGTGGTGTCCATGGCTAGCCGGGCTTTGCTACGCCCTATCAAACTATGTTGGCAAAGTGCACGATGTTCCCGAAAACTTCGAGACGGAGTTCTGGTCCGGGCACGGGTCTTCCCGAGTCAGAATAGCTTGCGACCTTTTAGTGTTCCCTGGTACGAAGTAATGTCAACTTTCTTTATCCAGCTGTTTAGCTCCTTGAATAACTTGAGAGAAAAGTCTGGTAGATATTTTCTTCCCTCTAGGCCTATTAAGAATTGTAGCTTCACAAAAGTAATCATTGAACGTTTCATTCTCGCGCTGAACCAGATTGCCATGCCCAGCTTGTGTCAAACCAAACATCGTGCCCTTGAATAGCCTAGGAAACTTCATATTATAATTTGCGATCTTGTTTCTCGTCGAGATCTTGGCATTCCTTTACATTTCTTGATAAGTGTATTGCCGCACATTTCACCTAGGAACGCAAGGGCAAATATATCACTTTTTGGAAAACACTTCAAGAATGAAATTGACGCGCTTAATTATGCGGGTAAATAAAGCATCTTCATTCGTACGTACTAATAAGAAAATCGCTATTTGTTTCGAGCAGCGTTGAAGTGAATCCATATGACTTATTTTTAAAAATTTCCGAACAAATGCTCCTTGTAACAGCTGTTCTACAGGCCGCGCAACACGCGTTGCAGGGTTGTCTTCTATTCGGAAGATTTCAAGCTACTTTTGAGAAGACGTTGGGTCAGTTGAGTATCCACTTACCGCCTGGCTATATTAGGATTTCCGCTTAAGCCTAGGAATGTAATATGGCATTATTTTTTATGGTTACCCGCTATTAAAGAAATGTTTTTCAATAATAAACAATACTGTATTAATTTTATTTTAAATGATTATTATATAATTAATAATAATTTAACATTAAAAATTCGTATTATTATTGAGAGCATCTTTCCCCATCTCCGACAATAAGATGGTTTAAAACGTGCTCCTTTTTAGGGTTCGCCAATCGAATACAGCCAATAATAGTTTTCGATCGATTTAGCGTCACTAATGGTCCTAAGTAAATTTTCCCATATTGCAATAGTTAAAAATACATTTTCCAACTCCTACGCGTTTTACTTAAGCGTGAGGGTGGTATACCTTATTGTCCTCTGTGGCTCCTCTTCGTAGAAGCGCCAATGGCAAATGAAGCAACATCTGACAGATCAAATTAAAAGTTACGAGGTACGAAAATTTACATAAATGCCAAATGGGAAAGCGGCTTATTTTTCCTATATAACGAGGAAAAATCTGCATAGTTCCTGCTCGAACGTTTAAATGTCGATGCATGTTTGGCGGAATGATCGCCGCTATTATTTTAAAATTATATTATCATTTGCTTACCAAAGCGAACCTTACTGCTAATATCTGCATATGAGCTTATTGCAGGGGCACGGTTGGGACTAGTACTTTGTGCAAACGGTAAATTTCCATGGGAAACATAGCATGTTATTTGGCATTACATCGGCAGCATACAGATAATTGCCACGACAAAAAGTATATTAGTCTAAATGGACGGTCACTAAGATAAACCGTAAATTAAAATGGCAGGTTACTGCTAGGAATAGTAATTGTATTTTATGTGGCAAATTTACCTTCTGTCGAAAACTTTAGTAGGCGTCAATATGAACATATTAAGGTGACTACTATACCATCATAACTTCCATTAGCCATCCGCGCCGGCTAACCTTGGCTACGTTATAATGTTATTAATGTCTAGATCTTTTAGCACTGGCCCATTTTTTGCGATATTATTTACATCGGGCATCGACTTTCCACGTTTTTGCGCAATTTTGCGTTAATGCATTTGAGAAAATCTTGTAAGGCCTTGTCATTGATTCTTTAGAGATTATCTTCGCATGCAAATCATCGTAGAAAATTATGAAGCAGACGTGCGTAGAGCCTGCGCTCTAAGTTTTATTTTAAACTTGCTTATTAGTACAACATTATGCTTGACCAAGGTGTCCCTAAAAAATACCTCTTCCATGTAAGCCGCTTCTAGCTGTGCCCGCAGCCTTTACAAAACACTGGTTGTATAGAAATGTGTATTATCAATTTTTCCTGTTCGTCAAAAATCCACGTTTCGCAGGCTCCATACGAACCGAAACATTCATAACTGTAAATTTGTTAATAAAATTAGCCAGTTTTTTAATAAAGCTCCGTTAATATAAAATGCGTTTAAAACATAACCCAACGCTTTCTGTCTATAGGAAGTTTATGGAAAAAATATTTCTTCTCGATCCCTTTTATCAAACTTGACTTCAGTTGATTATGAACACTTCCACTGATTTCACCATTAAAATAGGAAAAAGTTTCGCAGATACCTCGAATTACGAATTTCATTCACTTTCAATTGATTAGAGGCATGAATCAATTTTGGTGTGGTCGTTGAATAAAATGACGAAAAGGACTATTAGCCAAATAGCTGTCACTCATTGTTGTCGAACTGTCCGAATGGCCGTTATTCCACTCACGGACATTCTCATTCATCACAATAATTTTATACAGAGATTGATACAATTTAATCTAAAACTAACTGAGTGCTAAATTCTTCGAGAATTGCTCGACTGTGAAGTCTCGTGAGGAACCGAATTTTGCAATATTTGGTTTACAGTAAAAAAAGGTTTCAAACAGACGAAATTCACAATCTTGGGTATCGTAAACGGGGCAGTATCAACTTCAAGCTACAGGTAGTGTTCGTATTTGAACCAGTTATGTGATCGTGAATCGAAAGTATCATATTCCGTCGCATACGCATAAAATTCAATACAGGCGAAACAATCGACACATCATGTAACTTAGCATACACACATATTAGTAATATTAAACAATATAACATTATGCGGTAAAAATCTTTATTGTAAAGCCCCTCAAGCTTAGCAAGTACAATAGTAATGTGATTCCTAAATGTGTAACTGTTTTGAGTCTGGCGTATATGAGGAAGCATGTAGAGGCTATTGATCATGTTTAGGCATAATTTTTTTGACGAGTTGCGTTTCGTTGTTGAGTTGCTAGAGCTAGTCTTTTTCTTCAATCTATTTCTTGCACTCAGAGCAGAAATGCTTAGCTCGCACTAATGATACTGAACACTTTGTAAATTTAAGACAAAAGTTTTCTAATGAGTGGGCGAACTGTAAGACCTGAGCGCCTAAATAAATTCATGAAGGATTACCTGCGAAGTCTGTTCAGTAAATGTTTCTTAGTTCAGTAAATAACTGGCTCAGATGTCTATATAATAGGCCTGTTATGGCGATAGCTTCAGTATCAGGTTAGTATCAGATAAGTACACTGTACAATGCTCGTTACTTTACAGGCTCTTCCTTTGGGTTTAATAATAACTGCGAACTTGAATATAATTTTTTTGTCTGCTTCACAGAATGAATCGTTAATAATAGTCTTTTATGAGAGCCTCATGAGACAATTACGTGAAAATGGCATAATATATTTTCTTGGAGTCTAGCATAGTACTTCAACGAGTACGAACGCTCAGCAAGGTACAGTCTATGTTTGGGTATAACAAAACATTTGAGTCCAGCAAGTTCATGCGTGAATGCGTGAATGAACAGAGTACGAGAGGTAGAGAGGGAGAACAGATGAAAGAATAATGTCTGCTTTTTATGCCAACGTTTAGAACTGCTTCAATCCATGGTTTCCGTGCAATCAAATGTTATCGTACACGTGCAAGCTGTCAGCGGTACTCAGATGGTAAATTCATGCGTGACTGCATTCTACTCATAGCTAGATCCACAGATATGGCTCGTGGCATAACCAAGAGCCAGTGTCAGTCTGATAGAGTTGACGCACCGGAACCTTGCTAACGCAACGCACTATAGCTGCTAGTGTTAACACAGTGGCTCGATTTGCGGTGAGTTTCCTGATTGGCCACTGTCGTCACCCTCAGCGCTTTCTGGACCGCCCTCAATATCCCACCTTTTACACAATGATTTTTGCATCTACGCCGTTATCGTTCTGCATGATTACCTTTTGTGTCAGTGAGGGTCCGTCCCCGGCGAGCTGCACTGCCCTAAGAGGGGGAAATCAGGGAGTGGCGGCGTTAGAGGCTAGGAAATCGTTAAGTACTTTTGCAACGAAAATCTGCTGTGCAAACTTGCTTGTTAGGATAGCGGTCTGCCGTAGTCGCTGCTGGAGTTGAACCCTTTCTTGTTGCCTAGGTAATGCCATGCGTGTCTATGTATCGCTAGAGAGATTCGACACCAGTGTTATTCGTTGTCGCCTTTTAGCGGGCGCTGGTTTCGCTTTCCTTTCAAACTTTCTGCCCCTATGCAACACCCACCGGTTTTGTTCTCTGCCATTGGAGCGGACGTGGCGCTACAGGCAGCGACCGCCGGAATGCTGTGGGCGGTTTGTGACCTCCCCGTCGCTGGTAGAGGACGTTTTCGTCTGATCCTGATGGTAAGCCGGGTGTGGACCCCGATTCAAAAGAGGACGAGTGAAGAGGCGAGAGCGGGGCTGGTTGCGCTTCGAACAAGAACCTGAATAGAAGAGACAGACCCGAGTTACCTACATAGGGTGGTCGTTAACGGCGCAAAGGTGCAAACGCTCACAAAAGCCATTTGCTCGCGGGTAGGTAGGTCGAGTGATCGATCCATCAACGTATACTAGACTATAATAGCAGGGCATCGAAATGGCACTTTATATTTGTAATATATATATATATTATGTGCCAGGGTGCATGATTGTATTCAAAGATGTTTTAAGGTAATGTGTGCGCCCATTCAGGCATGGATATAAAAATATTTTGACACAAAGTTTTACGCATAAAAAGTAATGAGATGACAGAAAGAGCCTCCCCAGCATTGAAAAATTATAAAGCAATATGTAAGTCATGTAAGTAAAAACAATAAGAAAAACGTAGAAATATAGCCGCAGGTTCATTAGGCATTTCAGATAGTCTTATTAATCACGCACTAGGCAGTGACATTCAGATAATATGTGTCTACGGATAGCTGCGGTTGCTAAATTCAAGCTTTGCGCCACAAGATCTAGAGAAATGTTC
>MNPL01009788.1:4894-38337 GCA_002081605.1 Tropilaelaps mercedesae | reverse complement strand
GTCCACATCTATATATATATATATATATATATATATATATATAGTTTAAAAACCAAGCACATTGTACAAAATCATTTTAAGAAGCAATCGGGAATACGAAATTGCCTGACCAGTTCTAGTGGCTATTTATCTATCGTAGACTTCCGTCACCGAATATTTTCGATGTAGTCGGTGTCCTATGCCGTGCCGGTTAAGTAAGTCATTTTAGAGTTTAGATTCGGTAAAAGCAAATTCTAACCTTATTGATTAAATCTAAACCACGGGGCTAATGTTCGCTATGTTGGCGCTCTCAATGTTGACTAAACACATGTAGTACGACTGCCTACAGTGCAAGAAGCACATATATATACGAATGTAAGGCTTTACATTCTTGCGACGTATGCATTGTATTTATATAGCGAGCACATGCCTAATTAGCTAAAAAAACGTCCGCATTGAAAATCACTGACATCAATGGATGATACCTGAAACAATAATATGCGAAAAGGAGTAACCTTTAACATAGCAGGTCGTTGCGCTTGTACGCCGTGAATCTTGAAAAGCTTTACGCAATGTCATACCGTGGGAATACGTTGACGGCCCTTCAGACGATTTAAAATATAATGGATATGCTCCTTAAATATATATATATATATATATATATATAAGCCTGTGTGTAACTCTATGGAAATGATGCGTTGATACATATGTGTTGCCTTAATATACAATGCAATGATCGAAAGCTCGAATTGAAAAGCATTATCAGGGCTTACATTCGAAAGTCGCTGTTTGATTGCGACTCGGAAGGCAATCCCTGACAAACCTTAAGCAAGAAAACTCTTCGTGTGATTTCAGCCCGATGCCCGCTCCATTACGGCTGTGGCTACTACTACGCGACCTTGCTACATGATTCGGAAATATCTGATGTTAGAGATAGCTTTATAAAAGTTGAAATGGAAAAGTTTACCAGGCCTCCGACAGCACGGCCCCTAGACGGCGTAGAATGGATGGCCCTGTGTGTGCCTGACCAGGCGACAAGGTTCTAGCCAGTACCGACAAAGATGAGAAACTGTGGGGATGAAGAACATTGTTTGTTCTGGATGGTTTCGATGTTGGTACACCCCAATCGGCGTCGAAGATCTTTGCTTAGACCCTTGACCGGACATTGCGCTGACACCTAGTCGTTAAGGCACCAAGAGCTGATTTGTCTTGTACTGGCTGTGCTTATTGGTAAGCATATTAATTGAACTTATTCTGTTTGGTTCGATCGTTTATCATGCTAGAGATTGTTCTCTTTACGTTCGTTCGTAAAACAGACCTCATCAGTCCAAGCTCTAATTATAATTTATATTAGTGTAATTGCATTCCATTTTTGCCCTGCCTTTGCCTTTTTACTTCTTATTCTTACATTTATGATAAGCGTAATACCCTATTGTACAAGTGAACCCTCGTAAATCCTTCATCTCTCTAATTGTTCACCAACGAATAACCGTCACTTGAATAATTATTCTAAGTTTTTATGAGAATTTCTAATTTAGGATAGCTACCTTCATTGGATGCCCACCATCCTGACTCGAAACAGCTTCTACTATACCAGCAATACATGATGAGGTAAAAAAGATGGTAGAACAGGACACCGTATGAACATCATCTACCCAAAAGCTGAAGATTAACTCCCTTTTAGCTGCTTGTTACAATTAGCAGTTGGGTTCTAATCCAGTGTATGCTGCGATCGCACATGGTGTCAGAAACACATAGAATCTAAATCCGCGTCACTTTGACTGCCGCTGCCCAACCGCTGTACAGCTGTTAGTGTCCGACTGTAGGCGCGATCTCTTTTTGGTAAGGCACATAGTTTTTCTTTGCTTTGGGTTTGCCCGCTGTTTCGATGCTCCGTACTCACTCTCCCTCTCCATCTCGGTCCCATTTTTTCCTAGCGTTATTGCTTCGTCTATGTACGGTCTTAATTTCATCTTCTTACTAGGGCATCGTTGTGCTATCGCCGGCATTATTCTCAGCGTAACGGTGACAGTACCGCCAAAAAAAAGGGGTTCTATATAGCAAAGTTGTCTCCCGCCGACCTTTTTTAGCCAGAGGGCAGCATTTATCCGGTCGTTGGTCCGTCGCTATACAGCGCGCAGCAATGGCAACACGACTCCGCCTTTGGCAAAAGCCCAAGCAGACTAGGAAGCATACCGACTTTTTCTTGAAGTCGTGGATATAGGGCCATCTCCTAATGCTTTCTTGGGGCGCATGCGAGACGCAATGTCACCCATCTCCACTTAGCTGTTATCCGTACGCATCCTATACAATGTTTAGTAAGGTGGAGGGGGGCAAATAGGGCAAGAAAAACCAAAGATGAAAGAGGTAGGTCCTGGATGGCACCCACAGGGGTCATTTAGGGCCAAGCACACCTGGAGAGGCTGCTGGGTGAGAGGGTTTCAAGAAAGCTTGTCGCAAAAGCTCTAACAATAGCAGATAGAAAAAACAACTAGAAAAGAGCAAATTAGGTTCAAGTTGCTCGCTAACGAACCCTATGTAGGAAAAGGGTGGGGTAGATATCGATAATATTGTAAGGAACAGTTGTGCTCTTGTTTGATTTTGTTCTTAAAGTGTCACTAGACCCAGGAAGAGGGTGAAAACCCTAAAGGACGGTTTATATGCTATGTATGTTGATGAGGTTGGGTGAAAATAGAAATATGCGCTTATTTGCCTCATGTTTGTGTGACCATGTTCTGGTGACCCAGTGTCTAGTGCTGGAAGAACGTTTTAGGCAGAACCTTCGAACGAGATTTAAGAAGCTTTGTCGATCGATATACTCATTTGGGGTATGTCACAAATAATGTAACCTTATACCTTTAAGGTACGTTTATTCAAATAAGTGGATAAACGAATCAGTTTTGAGAAATTCGTCGTAGTACCTCGAAGACATATTCCCTATATGGGTTGTCAGTTCACTATTTGGTAGTTCAAATCGATCTTTTCCCGCGGGTATAGTTATTAAAACCTGATTAACTAATCTACATGCCTATACTTCTCATATCAAGCCAAGTTCTCTCAGAGTTAAACTTCATTATCGTTCAGACGTTGCTAGTTCTGCCGCTTTCCATGTGCAGAACTCGTTTAGTACAATTTTTAAATGAATTGATTAAATTCATTAATTATTAGTCTAATTTTGACACCAGAAGTCACTTAGTCTAGTCTGGATACATGCTCAACGCAAGATTACATTTCAACGAGCGGTGCAATTTTTCGATTTATGTAAGTTCTTAGAATCACCTTTGCAGCACGTGATAAAACAGGAAGTAGTTTTCTGATATGAGTTCCTCGTAAAATATTGTCGAATGTATAATCACCCAAAGCGCGATCAAGTGTGCTTGGCTTTACCGGCCTTGTACGGCTGAGGCTCGGGATAATATAGTTGTCCGTTAAGTTGCAATGGCGACTCTATACATGAATCTTCTGCGCGTAAAATGTCAAACCTATGCTCTCTTCGCTTCTGCGCGCAGATATAAGTTAGTATCGCAGAGTGATATAAAGCCGCGCTAATTGTGACTTGAAGTGAATTGTGTTATTTTTTTCTGTCATATTTTGACTCCCGCAAAAGCAGCGTTTGTCCCTCGTGCCTTTCATACCCTTTAGAACGTAGACCATATATAGAGGCGTGGTGATTTTATTTACGGGACTTGGCGCGGGGAGCAACCCCAAGAGCATAAGTGTTTTTCTGCTGTTACAAGTTAGCTCGTAGTAAAGACGGCGTAAGAGGCGATATCTCATGTGGACCATACGTCTTTACTTATTACTCTCGCTATCCTACCTGCGTAGTGTTGCAAATTCCACATAAGTACAAGTTGTTTTATTATGCCTGCGCTTCTCCACATTGCAAGACAGAATGAATGGTAGATGTTTCAAGTGAAGTCCAACCCTGCATACTCATATTTCCTCTAGGGTAGGTATTTCCTCTCTAGCGACTTATCTTCGCTTTTCATGAGACAATACCCGAGCAGTGATCGGATGAAAAACCCTTTATCACATACTATGGAGTTCTTGGTAGAGGCATACGTCCTTGTTTCGTTCTCTCTTGGTTCACTCTCCAAGCGAGTTGCTTGAGTTCTTCTCATTTCTGTGTTGGGTAGAACTTCGTGGACAGAGGAACCTCGCATCTTAAAGGAAAATCGGTCACAACGTTGACAAGAGCGGGTTGCTTCGTCGTCATTGTAGCTGCCGACAAGGCGGCGGAGCTGTGAAGTAAATTCCACAAATTCCACTCAAGTGTTGAGGCGGAGATCTTTCTCACAGTAGATTCCTCCTCGTCTTCGCGAGCTATGACGGTTCCAATGCTATAATTTGAGTTGAAGCGTGGACCCGACCTGAGCGACCATTCTATGCCGTAGCAAAGGCGTATACCAATTGTCAAGCTACCGGGGATGTTGATACGACAAACTACGGCGATATTCGCCTCCGTAATCTCAACGAATGAGAACGCCAAGATGATTCCGATACTGTGCGAACGTAAAGGGCAACGTGTTCGAAAAATTACAATTAAGAAAAACAGCAGCCTAATGAAGAAGGAATTTCCTATGCACTAAGTCATAGCTTCTATCTTTAGAAAAACGCTGAATAAAAAAATGTCATGCATAAATCTAAAACTATTCGCCAAATCATATATTTATTTGGCAAACATTTTATACGTCGTTATCTGAGCGATCAGGTAATTCCTGCGACAGCAGGCGTTAGCGTAATCAACGCGGCGCATTGAAGCCGTGGCCCGTTAGGTAAATAACTAAATGTCATTTACGACTTTTGGTCCAAAATCACCTTCCAGGAATGTTTGTCGGTAAATGCCATCATTCCTTCTATTAGTGCAGAGTGTGCAAGTGATGTTTATGACAAACACCACTGCTTTTTCAGAACCGTTTAGCCTGGATGGTACCCAGTTTGGCACAGATTGAAATTTAGGGACACACCAGAAACGCAATTCGAATTTCTATTATTCACGATCATGAGGAGGTTATAATACAAATTATACGTTTATTTACGGTGTGATCTAGGCGTGTAGCTAGTTTACAATATAATTTGTTTTATTTGTCCATGTCGTTATGGATTGTTGCAATGGAATCCCAAATGATGAAATAGCGTATTTGGACATGCAGGTTACAATGCTCTCAACATTGGATCCTTTCAGTAAAGGATTGTATAGATCTGTCCCAGAAACGGCGCCTGGATTTGGTTAATTATTAAAAAAATATGTAACTAACCAAAAAAAATTAAGGCACGATCACGACGCCTTTAAATTTGAACGAGAATTCTGCAAAAAATATAAGTGGATTCCGTTTACTGCCAACGCAGAAAACGAAAATTGAAAATGAACGTGTTGGCCGGAAACAGTATTAATGTTTATAACGTACTCTTCTAGATGGCCATAAGCTGCACATGTACCGAGTATGAGCGTAGATTCAAGTTCATGGGTTGAGATACATTCTTAGTGTGCAAATTGCCTTATCGGATAAGCTTCGAGCGACCCAAAAAGAGAAAAATACGTCCACTTCTAGATCTCTGACTTTATTCTGTTAAAGACAATTTGATACCATTATCTTTTACCGGGACTTCTTTCCTATAGTGCTGGCAGTAAATGCAAAAACTGTACTTTGGTTCAAGACGTAAGTCGGATTATGGTTGGAAAGCTTCAACAAAACGGCCATTGCGCTGGAGTCGTAACAGACTATGGAGGCTAGTTAGATTCCCCGCTGTGGACTCCAGTATAGGCGGACCTACTATGAAAGCACGGAAAAATAACAGAAAGCTGTGCTCCTGAAAGAGAGGCGCCAAAATAGTCACAGCGATATTTCGACAACTATAATAGCACCAAACTCCAAACAAAAGAGTGGACCTATGCAACAAAGCCAGGACATACGGACACGCAAAAACAAAGCTAGCTCTGTTATTTTACTCAGCTAAGCTTTCCCGCAAGAAGCTAACTTTGAGAAGCCCAGCCATACCTCGCATAAGCAGACACAGCGCCAATTTCTAAAAATATGCAGCTTGAATATATTCAATTTAACAAAATAACATTCAAAAATGGCACAGGCGGAAATATAAATGTAAGTTCTGTCATCATATACATACCTATCAGAAAAATATATATGCATGTTAAAAAAAAACTACGTTAAAACTTTGCAATCGGTCCACCATTGCAACGCCTAAGGTGATTGGATGGACATTTGGGCTTTCTCTACACATCTATGTGACGGTAATATTAACCATATTCCAGATATGCAAGTCTCTAACCGTCTTAAGTGCGCTGTCATGCAATTCTGCTAAAACTAAACATGCATAGTTATACCGATATTTAATACGAAACAGGGGCTGTCCACCATGGCTATTCTACATATCATAGGGAGGATTGCAAGGAAGCACGCTCGAACTGAACGTGTCAGTAACTTATTTGACTAGCAAATCAACGGTGTGGAACGAGTTTTTATGTTTCCGCACATAACTAAATCGCAAAAGCAATCTCGAGTTGCGGATACGTTGGTATTTCGTTCATTGTATATCGTGTAGACCCCCAGTTAGACCACACTCGATTTGCGCGTGGCACGTCTGACGTCAAGATCAAATACGGCTTTGACCTTGTGCGTCACTCCTGCATCCCGCTGTTGTTCGATATAATTGAATTCAGCAATAGTTCATTGATATAAAATTGGTTTAGCTTCTCTCTCTGGTTTTGTATCGAAACCTTATACGTACTAGCCGAACACAAATACTTAGCCATAACCCGAAGGGTCGGGGGAGGCGACGAGGTTAACATGGTACGGTCCTCAAAGGTGTCACTACTCGCCTGAATGCATTGATCGGAATCCCTAGCTTCGTTGGCTGATCTTCTTGGTAGGGCAGGAGATCAGTCAACGGCTCTGATCGGGAACGCTGAAACCTGCGCGTAACCCCACAGCATCGAGGTCTTTCAGATGCAGTGGATCTTCCGCGGACGAGCTCCAGCAATGGATCGCTTCTAGTTACCGAATCACTTCGGTGTTTCGCAGAGAAGTCTCGCTCAAAAGGAACTCCTCGTTTTTGCTCTCCAGGTATTGTCACCGGACCGTGAACTGTTCCACCCTTGTACCATCACCCCATCTCGCCCCGAAGAGCTGGCACGTCGCAACAAGCTCGGATTCGATCACAAGGTTCTTTCGGCAGCCGCTGCACATCCACAACGTTCGGCGGGGAAATGGATTCTACCCCTGCCGCGTAAAAGTCCCAAGGCCCTCGTACGCCGTACACGTATTTGGTGAAACGGTGGGCGATTTTGTAACGTGGACTACGTAGCGAGCTTTTGATCTTGCCACATGTTATAAGCGGGTAGATTATTGCACAGCGATTTGCTCGACTGAACGTGATGACATAAAGGGTTAATGCTGGATTGAACGCTTTGTTGATTAGATAGGTTATGCACAATTTTTAGGAATAGATATTAATAAATACTACAGAAAAAATACTACAGAGCAAGCAATTAGTAACGCGCGAGACGTGCATTATTCGCCCTCACGTTTTGAGAGTGTACCTCATAACAATGGATAAAAGCATTTAGCAAGGATGACAAGGTCGACTGACTCAAATTTGTAGATCTATCTTTCAGTCATAAATCCCTCAACTCAAATTCAGCGTTACGGTAGTTTCCATCTTTTCTAATTTGAAATTCCCTCGTTGTCGGTAGGTAATCTATTTACTTTGTATATCGTAGTGTTCCTTTTGCTGTCGAAACATTGATTGTTGAATTGGGTGAACCCCGGCCGAACCGTTGTACAGAGCCCACCCAGATTACACTCATCTTCTCCTAACTCCCATTTCTTACAGCTCCCGACATCCGCCCACGGTATAATGCTAATCACAAAGTGGAGAAACAATACTGTTGTCAGAGGGGAGGAGTAGATAATACCAGTCACCTGTCTTGGTAGTAGTAGCTAGCCGAGGCCAACTTGTGCGAGCCACAAGATGTAAGAGTCCTCGACGAGTCAGGCGGCGGTTTCCCGAATCACGTGGTTTCAGTGAGGGGTCTCACAGGAAGAGATAGACCTAACTAACGTACTCACAGCTAGCACCTCTTTCGACCCCCCCGCGGAAGTGGTGGCCTTCTTGCTATACTGGGTCTGAGCAAAGTGACGAGGACGTGGTTCTACAAAGTAATTACTGCCCGGAACTATGGGAGTGTCGCGTAGCCAGAGGGTGTTCAGGCAGTCGGAAGGCGTCTGCCCTCAATTTACAGGACATCACACATTCGTTTCCTCATAGCTGCTAGACGTGAGGGACAAAAAGTCCCATGGTTCGCCGGAATTACCGATATGGAAACATTACCCGAGGCTTCTTACCAATTTTCCTGCAGAAACCAGCTCGTATTGAGTTTTTACGTACTGAGTCTCTTTTTTTAAGGGTAAGCGCTTACCGTCCAATAGCGTATTAGTTTTTAAGCAGCAAGCGTCGCATGAACTAGATAGCTTGAGGTTATTTATTTATTTCTTGAGACTAAATATATCTCATACCAAATATATCGCATTATTCTTTTGAGCGCCTGTTACAATTTCCAGCAGTATCTTCATATGTCATCAAACAGTATATCATAATTCTGTAGTTTTTCATTGGATACAACTATAAGTGCCCGCAGGCGAATTGTACGATTTGAATACACATTTACACAAGCACATTGGGACTAAACAAAATAGTTTGCCGTAACCAGGGAAATTCAAGTAGGCAGCACAAACGTATCCATATAAATTCCTAGCACAAAGGTACTCGTAATATCGGGTGCTGTCCAAGCTAATTAAAAATACCTGCAAATATTTTGAGTCAATTTGTAACCGCATACATCTATGGGGAGCGCAACTTAGCTGGTGGCAGAATAAATTAAGGGGGAGAATAAATTAAGCGTTCGCATTTTGCATGCGAATCTAACTAAACTCATTGGGAAATTCTCGCCATTTTAAGCTCGGGACCGGTGTCGCATTACTTCAAGCACCCCCGAGTACAGATAGTTAATTTGAGAAGGGGTAGGTGTCACCAGCAAGATTTGAGCGCTGCGCAAGAATATGTCGTTTTCGTACTCTTTGTGTTGAATTTGCTAAAACTGGTTGAAAGTATTCTATTGACCGGTGGCTAAAAGTTGTTTCCAGACCATACAGTGAGATAGATTTAGAGAGCACTCATTCTATAGCCAACAGTTAAGACGTATAAAGCTAAGATTCGATGCCGCTCATTTTAGGGATTAGCCCAATGCCTCAAATAGGCTAGCCGCATCTTGAATAATAAATACTCTATGCAATTTCTCTGGGAGTTACGAAGATTCTCCCGACACTAAAGCTTTCGCCCTCGTATTTACCATCTGGCTTACTTGACCATCTCATTGCTCACAAAACACTTAGCCATATGCGTTTTGTGAGCGAAGGCTATAAACATTTAATTTGACTTACCTATTTTTCGTATGGACCAAGCTAATTTGTATCAGATCACGCACTTGATTTCCTCGTATGAAGTATGCAACAGTACAAGGTAAAGGTTGCTGAAAAGCTGTTCACCACTTTACGTTGGAAGAGAAAGAAAAAAGAAGAGAGAAAAAGGAAAAGAAAGTGGAGTTAACTGAGTGATTGAGGGAAAGATAATTGGAGAAAGTATTGAGTTTCACTGCTACATAATTCATATTGATTATAATCGCTCTGGATTTTTACATTTTTGAATATATTGCTAAATAAGATCAGTATGTTTATATACACAAATTAAAACCGGTATTGGTTGGTAACGGCGAGTAATTACATTTGTTTCTCGGTTGGGTGTAAAACTGATTACTTGAACGTTTCCACTTATAAAACTTCTTTTAACCTTAATGGGAGCCTAGGTAGACAATATTGTCCCATCATAAGCAACAGTCTAGTCAACTACATGACGATTTTTTTAAACTCAAATGCTACAACATGATTTATTTATGCCTGCACTGAGATTAAGGTTGGCCTTAGAAGAAGGCAGTATTCAAGCCAGTATTAAAAGTTTAAATACCACCAGAAAAGCGTATTTTCTGTATTCAGTGTTTGTACAATAATCTATCAAGTGCACAGTTTTCAATTAAATACATGTCCTTACTTGCCTGTGTATTATTTTAAAATGAACTTGATGGGGACCTCACACACACGTGTTTCTATACTCTTTTATAAATTGATTTAAACATATGAATATTCGAATTAATCTAAATCGGCACTAAATATATTGCCACAGACGTCAGCTTTTTAGTATGGTATCTTTTCGTAGAAGTAATTCGGGATTCCTCGATAATATACTGTCGATGTAATAATTATGGCAAACATATAATGCTTATTAAAACAACAATAACATTACATGAAAATCGGAGAAAAAAGAAACCGGAGCAGAAGGAGAGTTTCACTAATATGGACGTCTACTGCGATCTACGGTTTTCCATCGGCCATAAAATTACGACATCCCTGTGCACAAATTGTGAGAAGCTAGCCCGTCTCATAGTGAAAGTAGCAGATGCTTTGCTTGAATCTCGCGTTCCAAGGCTACGTCACCTGCAAGCCAAATCTGTTCCAGTAAGGTTTCTTTTCAGCCTCGGTTCATTTCCCTTTATAGTCGGAGGTAAAGTACAGCAACCAGCACACTGCGGATCGCATTTAGTTCTTCTGGTCTATTATATACAGAGAGTGAGTGACTTCGCCCTAATAACCTTGAAGCCAAAAACAAAGATCAATGCGTTGGTGGCGGAAATAGAGAGGAAAGTTTGTGGAATCAGAAGATCTAAAAGTATGAAAGGCAAAACGTGGCTTACGCACATTACAAAGGCGACGCAATTCGTCATCAAAACCACCACCACGATGATTCTAACTTCGGCAAAGTTCGAGCCAGAGGTAGACATTCTAGTCCTTATTAGACAAATCTTGCGTCGACAATGTTTGTCTCTTATGAAAGCGCTTTTCCCTTAATTTACACATTTCAAGTTGTATGTCCTGCACCCTCCCTTCAGTCCACGCCACTCCAGCTATCGTTAGCGACACTCAGCTATCAATATATCGGAGCACATGCCATCCAGACCGAATAAATCATATAAAACTATCATTTAGGGACTCATAAAGACGAGGAGTAATAGCAGAAGGAAGAAAAACGATGTTTGTAATTTCAAGGCGTCATATATAACCTACCGACATCTGACAGAAGCAGCAGCATTGATAAGACCCACGTACAATGTCATCAGAAGCATTCGACGATTACCACCTAGCCTCGAGGCTACTAACGCTCAGTTTACTCTGTCGATTTACCCTCGTCCATGCCCGGCTGTCTTAGGCTCAACACTATTACTTCATGCTAGGTGGAACGGCCACGAACCCTAACGGCACTGTCTTGAAGCTAAAACGAACAGAATGATGAAAAAACGCGAAAAGGAACAGGAAACACCGTTGGCATTGTAATGTAGTTACTCTCTGCTTACAGCTTGATTACGGACGGTTGCTTATTTGCTTCTACTGCTCTCGAGAGACTTCATTCGCATTGACTAGAACTCCGCACGGCGAGTTCCTTTCTTCTTAGAGAGTTATTTGCGGGGCTCACGCAGACACTGGTGTTCAGCTTGGATGAGAGTGTTCAGGGCATGTGGGCGATGTATGTGTGTGGACTTCGGAGCGTAAAGTAATATAGCCGCATTTGAAACAATTTGATCAACATTGCGGCGGCCAACGCCAAATCAGACAATACTAACAAAAGAGTCGGGCGGATAACGGACCTCGGGAATCCATGGGTTCATTTTGAAATATTTGGTCAACGGTTACGTCAACAGAGTACATTACTGCTGGTCTTCAATCGTTGTCGCTTCGCCCATGGACTTTAGCTTTCGACCTGGTCCTTTTGGAAAGTCGTGAATACTTGCGTCGTACGATATGCCAAGAGTAGACGAATGCAACCGCACTGGAAAAGGCAATTCTTATTTTGTATACTGACGCGTAGGTTGGGCCTCAGGCGCTAATTTGCTTAACACCGAACAAAAAACTGTACTCGAACCAAAAAAGAAACTTCTCTAAAAGGATCTAACCTCCGGTTGAGCACGATCCTCTAAAAAAGGGTCGACGTCAAGAATTTTGTACGCCAATTTAGGCATTTTAGCTCTAAGCAATAGAATTATTGGTTAGATTTTGTCAATGCTGCTTGCTTCAAATCATAGTAATTTCGTTAATACAGACTCGTACAATGCAGATGCAGAGGTTCAATCGAGGCAAACGGAAAACGAAATACGTGTTTTTCACATGTAGCGTATATTAACTTTATGTTGACAACACTGCAAAATATGATGCAAAATTTTAAATTGGTAAATAAGGAACCTAGTCGCCCACTAAGACGATCACTCCTTCAAGTTATCTTAAGGATGCAGTCAATAAATCAAGAGAACGGCAGATTCTCCTCTAATTTGCCGCTGCTGTTCTAATAGGCCTAGCCCCACGCTGCTATATTACTATCCTTAAGGCATGCGCCTCATGTAAAATATACATTGTCAAAATTAACCGGAATGAAATTACTATTAAAACCGAATTATTTCTGGACTATTAATTCAGTGCAATCGACAATCAATTCAATGCAGATTGACAGAATCAGCTGGCAGTCGATGTCACAATCGTAGCCAAAAAGTCCTGAGAAGAACATGTAAGTTCTCCGCAAGCTGCGTCCGCTTCCTCTTGAAGATAATACGCGAAAAGCGGACGAGCTGACATGGGACCTTTGAAACCAGTGTGCGTGTATCATAAACATGGATACTGCGCATATAAAATATTCTATTTTTATGTAAGCAGGCTTGGCCAAGATCGATACCTCCCATTCAGTAACGATGCGCAGTTCTATCATAAAGCGTAATTTTGTACGACGCCGTCTTTCTTTTATTGTAGTGCAGCACGGCAGCGGTTCGCATCATACTGCCGCTTGCCGGCGGTATAACAAACTAGTTTAGTTTCGGCTCTCCTTAAATAAGAACGACTGTCTACGTTGGTTAGGCTATCCGTTGCAGAGAATTCTGACTCGCGCTAGCGTCATGATATTGTCAGAAACATGGTGTAGGATACGTGCAGTAGGGAGACAGTTGGTGGAAAAAACCACACCTCGCTGATCCATCCATACACACAGAAACATTTCCGAGTGCACAAGAAACTGCCAATATTGGTTTTCGATATAAAGAAACTCGCCATGTGAGCCTTATGCGAGACAATGGGCGGCATAACTTTTTAATGGACAGAAGCAGAAATACACGCTTACAAGCATTCAGACGTGTAAGTAGATCTTTGAATGCAGGAGATTAGTAAATATGTATATATATAAACTCAAAAAATAAAGACAGCCGTACTACAAACTTCGCTGTAGCAACGAAAGTATAAACATATGTATGTATATGTGTGTATTTATATCAAGTTCTGGAGTTGCTTATTGTTTTGGACAAAAAGTTGTTTGCACATTGTTTGAACAGGTACTATTACGGCCAGTCGTGATCATTTTTATGCATTAGGAATTCTGGAACGTTCGCGCAAATACGTGACCGCCTCATACATGCGATAATATCGTTTTACTGACCAACGAATGGTTTTTTAAGGCTGCTAAGATGAAATTAGTATCAATTTTTAAGCTATTAGTAACATCTAAACAGAAAAATATTAATCACTACTCTCATTGACGCTTTGTGAGAACTATAGAAGGGTCAGTGGCCATTCGGATAGTCTTTGCTAGAGACAACCAGACAACTCAGCTGACAATTTCACATAATTTTCCGTCATAAACATATTTTGGCTTAATTTTTTGTCTAAGGTAGCAACGAATCAAATATGCTGATGAGGTGTAAATGAGATAACTTTCAGTTAATGTCTTTCTTGAGTCTTGTTAAAATAGGTTACCGGTGCGTGAATATGTAGTCGAGTAGACAGCATTCTACTTGGTAACCCTCGTTTGGGTGTCCTTATATAAGGCAAAAACCTCTTGACGCTGTATTCTCCGTGTACGTTAATTTTGTACTTGCGCATTGAATTACATACAGAATGATATATCTGATAATAAGATGAATGGCCTCGTTAGATAATAGTAACGTCAGCTTCGGAATTATTAAGTAGAAAATTTATCCTCATTGGAGAAGCTTTTTTTGGAGGGTTTGGGAAAGGAATGATGGGGGCCCATGCGTCACTGGTGGCCTGGAGCGACTAGTGTGGAATTCACAAACCCACTAAAATCCTGTTCGCCCCACCCCTCCTAGGCTCGGGATTGTGTTTGTATGACTTTGAATCATTAGAGAAGCTACCAGATAATACGCGGCGCGTGAAAGCAAACTGTATTTTTTATAATTCAAAGACAAGTTAAGTGAACAGCCAAGTAAAATACATATTAGACCACTGCGCTGCTCATAAAATTGTATTTGTAAAATCTGCTCACTTTCCATTGAACCGAATAGTCGCAATATATTATAACGTTGCGCAGATGAATCAGTAATAACCAATGGCTAAACTTAAACAAAGTAACTAGCTTAGCGACAAAAGATTGATTTTTCCAACCAGTACGTGCTACACAAGCCGTACTAAAACGGTTTCGCTGACCGGAGACGCCATATCATTTACCTGTAGTTCAATTAAGATTGCTATAGACATATGCTTTGGCTTCATTAGCCTCTCTTTTACCAAGAACGTTATAAGTAATCTTGATTGATCCTGCTACTGCGCTCATAGTGTAGTTGAGCTGAAATGCAACCTGGCGTGGGCAAGAACCCATTGCGGAGAAGAAGGATATCAACGCTGAGTGGCCTAACCGTTCGCCAGCTATTTGCATAGTAAATTTACCAATTCACTTGCATCGTACATATGAGACCCGGTATAAACCACCTGGCTCTCATTAGACACATGCGTCACCTCTCCTTTGAGAATTTCTGTGACCGTAGAGCAGCTAACGCGGCAGAAATGAGACGCCATAGGTCCTGCTAAACCTGCCAACTGATCATTACTCCAAAACTACAAATGGAAAAAACCATCATATAGCTGACGGGTAGTGCACTTGACAGTGTACAGTAGCATAGCATTCGAAATAAGTGTAGAATAAGATAAAGTTGACTTCCGATACCCACCTTTGTATATCGGCAATCCAGACGCGGCCGACACAGGTACAACTCATAGAAACCTTGACTCGTTAAACTCGGAGTGCTTGAACAGGCTTCACCCAGTTCGCACAAGATGAAGAAGGAGGGAGTGCACTAGGCACTATTTACACTGCAAGGAATACCTCATAAGAGCCGAGCGATATTGGCAAACATCTTTTTCCTGTCTTGTGTAAATACCACGTTGGCGCCTGATGGGTGCCCGCTTTGGGTGGAGTCGACTGCGTCGCCGTCACCTTAAATATTCGGCTGCGAATGAGAAAGCCGGTTAGGTCATGACCTTGTGAACAGGTAACACGTGTGGGCTGTATTTCTTGTAGAAGGAAAGCTAATACACTGCACTGGTCTCGCATATAGGATACAGAGAAGCAATACTCCTAAAGTACGTACATCACTTAAGCTATGAGGGGGGAATTGAGTAAACCTATAGCATTCACGTTACTTCGCATATTTGTAAATCTAGCTCAAAATGTTTAGCGTACCATGTACGCTGCTCCGAAAAGATCAGCAAAGTTGTATATCGGTTCTGGCTAATTGACTTCTTTGAAAAAGGAAACTACAGCATAATACAACGAATCTACTAGACTTTCGCCATATGGCATTGTGTGACAGTATCAAGAGGTCACAAGTGAACATGGATAAATGGACTGCGTTACTACATCGAGGAATAAACCATACATATTCATTCTGTATTTTAACATCCAATAAATTCCGTAAATTCCAACAAAGCTCAGAGCAGCAAACAAAGACAAACTTAGAGCAAAAGACAGATCGAGAAATTTTCAGGTCAGCTTTTGAGCGCAGATCTCTTAGCAGTTTTTCTGTTCACGAACAAATCAAAAACCAGAGGAAATGCAAGAATACCGTACTTGAAATTAGCAAAAAGGGTCTGTTTTAGATGTAATATTTTATCGCCCACTAATCAGTCCTTTACATAACGCAGTTAGACCTCGCATAAAGAATCTACGTTGCAAATTTTATCGGTAATGCCATAAATATTTGTCACAATAATCCACGTAGAGTTTTTTTCTGTGACTAGTTTAAAAACTGCTAAAACTAGGAGTAATTATTATATCTTCACGTGGAAAATATCTCATATGTTAAGATTGTAACCATCCTTATTTGCCTTGAACCAGTGTCTACATTTCAACCCTTGACGGGTAGAGGATAATTTGTATTATATTGTAAATTTGTTTATTTCATTATCTGTATTCGACTTTTCATGTGCAAGGTTCAACTGCAGTTTACAAGTCAGCAGATGGGGAACTTGACAAAATGAATTACAATGTTTTACCATCTTTGTTGCATTCATATTGTATAATTAATATTAAACACTAGATAGCAAAACTAGTGAGACGGTACTACTAGCGCGAAAAACAACAAAAGTAGGCCCACATGTCATTGTGCGCTCTCGTCGACTTGCCAGCTCAAAATGCTATAGCGTCGTTTTTCTCTCTTTGGCTAGCAAACGGAAGGACTACCCACCGAAACTGTAACTCTCTCTCCCTCCCTCCGGTCACGAGCGGCAACCGATGAGTTCGCTCATTTCCATTGCAAATACTTCGGCCACACCACGAACACGACATGAGCTTGTCTGACGCCGGGAGTGGCACTGTTCGAACCGCGCGCTACGGACCTCATTTATGCGTTTCTTTCATCTCGCATAATTCCGACGATCCAGTGTTAGCCGGGCCATCAAGTCTCCATCCACCGAGGCTATGTCGCATCCCAGAAACGTTGCAGAATCCACTTTATCGCCGCCTGCGCGGCCGTAAACAAAGCATTGTGATGCTTCGTTGTAACGATACATATGTACATACACACACACACTCATCAACGCACACGGATGTGTCACAAGCACGTCCATGGGTCATCATAAACATTCTAATTACATACGAATCTTGAGGGCATAAGAGCTTCGAAAGATACTAGAACTCATCTTTTAAAGCTAGCCTTGTGGTAAGCTGCCGGCAGCCATACGGGCTTAGTTGATTACTCAGCCTATGCATATCTAAATGCATACGAACGCTAACGGGAAATTATGATTGATGTAGGAAATTTCGCGTATATTTCTGCCTGTGATCTTGAAATTAATATAGGTAGCCTATGAAGCTTCGGAAAAGGGAACAGCTGCCAGAGGAACGCGTTTCAAATAACGAAACACTAATTGAGGTGCGAGTAAGTACAACTGCTTGTTGAGCAACAGATAAGAGAGATATAATAGCGAGATAATGCAGCTGCTTTGAAGATAGCGACGAGAAAAGCTTGACCTTCACCTGCTCGATGAACAATGATTCCATCAATGCAAACAAGTTTGGAAAAGTTCGTATGTCACCTTTAGCAATAGATATGTTTGCAGAACGTACCTGTATTACTGTTAGACAAGATTGTTGAACGCTTCCGTATTATTAAGTCTACGACACTTTCGTAAGAAATACTAATTAATTCAATTTAAGAAGGTATAGAATCTGGGAATGTACGTCTGGTGTGGAAAACGAAATGCTTTTGTGATCAACCTAGCCCTATCTATATCAACATTCGAATACAAGGTGAATATCGAATGCTCCATAACTGACGGCCCTATTGTGTTTCTCCTCAATGAGATTTTGTAAGTAAACGCTTTGAGAAGCTGTGCAGAGACTTAGTTAGGTTTTCATTTATGAATTATGCATATACATCTTTTGTCAAGCGAAGGCTTCAATAAGAGATCAAATACGGACTAATATGCATATATGTTGTTCTAGTCACACGATAAAGCATATATGTAGTGAATGATCTTATAAAAGAACAATCGAAGGAGTCGTATAGCTCGGTCTCGATTACGAATATTTTTATATTGCGTTCTTTACTACAGACCCAAATTTGCGACAACACAATGCAGCGCCTGTAGCCACTAATTAGATTGCTAAAGACGCATTAACAGAAGCCTATCATTCGGGAATCGGCAGGGAATACAGTTGACACTTTTTTAGTATGGTGTTGCGTCGTACCCCAATGTTACTGTGCCGTACAACAAAGGAAACGTTATTTTACATAAGCGCCAGGTTACAAGAGTTTTCAGCTATTCCACAAAAATACCGCCAACGCTAAAATATGAGAAGGTGATACAACGTGTAATTCACCCTTAAATACCCTGTTTCCGGAAAAGAGAAAATGGCTATTAACAAGAGTGTCACTTAACTCACTGGTCAGCGAGCGTCCCAGTGTTTATCAATTGATTATGAATACCTGTTTTAAAACAGTTTTTCCACATGAAATTGGCATAAGGTGCCTATATTAGATGTAGAAACCACAATATGCCAACATCATGTTGAGACACTATCAAGTTTTTCCAAATAAACAGATCTCTTATCAATGTTGTATAATCAAGTACGAAACGACAGCCCGCCATGAGAAACGGTATTTATAACCCTTGCATTGACTATGCATGAAGACGCGATTGAGAGGACTGTCGATGTAAATTAAATTAGTCGATAGATCCGGCGGCGTGTGAGAGTCACGTAAAGGTTAGCACCACTGCAAGAGAAACTAGAAAAGGCCAACTGGCAGAGTAAAAAGGTGCTCCCCGTTTCCGAACGCAAGTCGGTCAGTCAGAACGGCAGGAACTGCTAGCATCGAGTTCATATCACATAAGCGCTATATGCGGACATGAATATTTATTGCGAATACGACAAACAGAGTCAAATTCTTGTTGCATAAAAGATAGGTCCTGGGTACAACAATAGTATCGATCCTGTGTTAAGGCGAACGGTTTTCAAGTTCTCTCGCGACCACAAGCATGCAATATAATCAAGAGATATAATCCACCGTATCATGAGATCAAAAAATACTTGAATTTTGAGACATTTACGTGTTCTGGTTTAATGCTGCTTCAGAAACATGGGCGATTGATCGCCCTATGCTTGAATGACTGCTCATAGCAGTGCACAAAGAAGCGAATGTTTATATTGCAGTCGGAATTATTTTGCTCTTTGATTGTGCCCCCTTAAGCTTCCCTTAAGGCGCCAGTGTTATAATTTGGTAGCCTCCATTTTTTCTCCGTTCGCCAGCACTGATTTGAAGGCCATGGACGGGACTGTAACTATTCTTTACCTTAACTGATAGTTCCGTATAATAGAGTCCTCATGACCTTTTTCTTTGCGTTTATAGTGACCAACATACCAGTGCCGTATGTAATCGAAACGAGGAAATCCCATTACAAATCTATGATGCTAAGACCGCCCTATGGATATTGGGATGAGTGGTTCTTCTCTATTTACTAATGCCTATTTGTCTGCTCTCTCTTCAAGGCTTCTTGGGCAGGACCTGATTCTCTCATAGCCAATATATGTGATTACCGATTTATGCGATGAAGTATTGCTTTAATATGCTTTCATAGAGGAGTATTCATGAGTTCATGTTACTATGAAGGTATCAAAATCAGCATAGAACAGTCTCGAAAGCGTTAATAACTTACTTTTACATACGATCTTTATAATAAGTATGCATAACATACGCAATTAGTTGTAACGTAGTAGTGTAATTAGAGAATGCTGTTTTCAGGCAAAACCCTCCAAATTGGGCAATATGCTAATGTAATTTCTGTCTTTTCTCACGTCAAGGCTAGTAATTAACTACACTGCGAAATATCTTTAAGTTGAGTCGTTAAGGATTTGCAGCCACTTCATAAATGATCCGCAGTTTCCTTTGATTGTCCGTCTAATATATGAGATGCACCCTTGAAGCCATTGTTATGTAGAGTTGTGGTGGAGGCGAATATAATTTCATTGTACAATTACTTCCCTGGCGTGTTGTGACGCATACGAAACCTCAAGTGTGTTCTTCTGCGCGTAGAAGCATGCACTGACGCCCCAGTGAGGCATTATCGATAAATACTAACTTCTTTCCGCGGCCGGTAGGCTTTGAGAGGTAATTACACACTTCGACCAAAAATGATCGAAAGCGGAATTGAATGAATTCTTTACTAAAAGACCTTTGTCAGGCGTGAAATAGTAAATCTGTAAAATGTGTTCAACTTCGGTAATCATCCTTACGATCTAATCTGTATGGCTGTATAACAATGTTACAGTTCGTTTCGTCAGATTAGTTTTCGTGTTTAGAAGATCTGTTTGTTTATCTAGGTTACACTGTAGTAGATTTCCGAAAAGTGCTCGAGGTAAGCACTCAATTCTAATATTGCCAGATATTCCCCCAAGGCTCACGTATTTACGATTGTAGAGTATGTTTGTAATTACAGGATATCTAGTTTCGCAGGGTATATGATTGTCACAGGCTACGTGCTCATACTAATCAACGGTAAAGCTGAATTACCCATTCGTTTTTGTTATCGCCTCGCCGAGCAGCAAATACTAGACTAGCCTTTAAGGTGACAATGAGATCAAGCACTAACAGATGCACACGGGATAAGAAAATGAAATATTACGTTTCTGGGAACTGACTGAAATGCTCGAGCATTAGGTCCGAGAAGCCCCAGAGCTTTTCCATTAGGAGGAAGTGCCCCAGCAGAACCTCCATTGTGGAAGGCAAATGTGCTGTATTTATCGTGTATTCTTCTTGTCTTCTCTAGCCCCCTCGGTCTATGCCATCATGAAATATATCAACAGTAGCTGCGATTCTAGGTATTGCCACGGTCTCACCAGACGGCAGACGGCGTCATGGTCATTGGTACTATGAGTGGCAACCCGACGGTAACGTCGTGAAGGTCGCTGGTTACTAACTGAGTAAGAGATGCAGCTGTAATCCTGCATGAGCGAGCGACTTAGAGGATTCCTAGATGGCTCAGGATAATTGCGGGGCCACTAGATAACATCAGGCCAATGGCATACTAAAGCTGTCTTTTTTATTGGACGATGCTGCTAGCATCCTCCGCCAGCAGTTAAAGCAATATGTAGCTAACATATGCAATGCCAATATACATTTGCCAACGCCACTTATACCACTGCACAAATTTCATAACACAGAAACGGTTGCCCAGCTATCGGATGGTTTGCACTCAAGTCGCGTCATATACAGCTCATTTTGCCAAGGTATGTTTAGCTGTAACTAACATACGATATTGGTACAGAGATATGGGCTACTATATATAGCTAATTCGCTATCATGTTGATCGATTCACACCAAACGTTTCCTATAATAGAAGGTAATAATTCAGTCAGGGTGGGTTTGACGTCTACTATAGATTATCTGCGTACCACTCAGCTATATCTTTCAGGTTACCCTCCGTCCTTGATAACAGTAGTGCTGGGCTTTCTGTTCAGAAAGTTCATGTGAATATGAATAGAAAGAAGGTACATAGATCGCATTTCTGTTGAGATAATAGGGTCTGAATACTTCGGAATTTCGCCTGCACCGTGTTTGCCGCTTTCGCTTGGTTTCTCCTGACCACATAAGCGCCACTGAAACGAGCTTCATTCAAAGGTTGTCTTGCTCAGCTTCGCAATGGACCAAAGCTGCGCATTGTTGAGCTAAAGAGTACCACATCAGACATCACACTTGCTTGCTTACTTAACGATCAATTGATGCTACCCTGTTGTGCAAAAGCGCGAATGTGCTGTCCTCCAGCTCGTCCTATTTAAGACACCGTTTGTGGCACCTGACATTCGACGAATCACGTAACTAAGGCCAGAGCCAACACTGAAAGGAAGCAGACTGGATCAGGAGCTTTAAGAAATCGTTGCATGGAAATCGTTAGCTGTTATGCGAGACCCCTCCTTCCTCCCAAGTGCATTTCATGTAATTCTGCATGCGGAGGACCCACTTGTAGCCTCGTGACTCCTGGAGTTTGCGTGCGCAACAACAAGCTGCTGATTATGTTACCGTACTTGCGCGCACTTGCACAAATGTCGGCACCCGTATGCGAACATTCCACAATTTAGAATATTAGCGTATTTTGAGCGTTTATGTACAGCCTTTATTTTACCGATCATGCTAGACGTTAGCATTTTAGATAGTGGTGAAATTCTACCATCTTAATTTCCGAAATCAACAGGTTGCACGTTACATGAAGCTCGAGCAAATCGTTACGAAACTCGAAAGCTTTCGTAAACGTTATATCGTACCTGTTTGTTTATCATAAGAGTCCTTTTTAGATCAAAAGCGCGACCAAGATTTTTAACACAAAGCAAATGCCTGAAAAAGAAAGTAGCCTATCGACAAAAAAGTTTGTGCTTTGTTGCCGTAGCCCAAGGTACCCGAAGCACATAACACTCACATTAAGCATACCCACATCTAGTATACCAACTCACCGTATACAATTAGCCTTAATTTTTTACAGCTAAACGAGTTCAATTGGAGTTTTCGCGTCTTCTTCTTCGACATCTTCGTTCATGCTCCCGAAATCGCCCTATAGGAATATCGATCGCAAAAGGCTACCACACTAACACAGCGCTCCTCGCACCTTTCTTCCAGAACCGATTTTTTTCGAATCGGCGTCTAACTCAACATAACGACGGCATGTATTGTGTCTCGGTATGTATAATATGTACTTGTATATAGCATAGTCCATATACGGTGTGAGCCAAAAGTAACTATACATATTAAAGCATGCATAAAGTCTTTTGGTTGAAAGTTTTCACTCAGAGAACCTTACGTTGTTAACGAGCAGTCGTTACATCCACTGTACCTAACATTCTGGTTAAACATTTAAGGCTTCTCCGTAGCCCAGATGTGATCATTTTTCGTTATTTAGGGCTAGATTGAAAGTACAGTTACTTTAAGAAAAAGAAAAATTTTAAACAAGACGTTGACTTTATGACCAGTGTGTGAGTTAAGAACCCTCGAAAACGTGTGCTCTTATTTTTTGCGTAAAAATCTAGTAAGCTCTCGATGACTTTTCAGATGGTCTTGTGTTCGGTAGCACAACACCCTAAGACGGTGGCAGACTAAATCTTTACATCGAATGAACGGGCGCTCCCGCAGCTTACGGAGTAGACTGGCCATGCTATTCTGGCTATGCCTGTCCATATGCTGACGAACTTAAAGCCCACGAAGACCTAACCTGTTCCGCTTCTTGCTCTGCTTCCATCTCGGCCTTCATCCTATCTCTACTGAAAGCGAACGAAGGATAGCGGGCGATGCGTTTAAAACTGCTAAAATAAATCATAGAAATATTAAGCAGGGCTATCGGCAGAATCTTCTGAGCCCGCGGTTTTTGTTTGTTGCCATTGGCGCCCCTGTCGCCACGACTACGGAGGACCTGTCATGCGTTCCGTGAGTACCACATGAAGCCGACTTCTTACGTCCTGTGTTATCGGAAGACTTATCAAAAACGCGAATTTGCTTATCATCAATTGGGACGCACAGGTCCTACTAAAGCCGGCTGCCTTGACCAGTCACATTGGATGTATCACAGTGTGCATACGTGTTTGTTTATATTCTTACTGTTTGCGCTTGTGCGCTGGAAAACACTGTAGAAAATCTGTTCCAACATCGGTGGTGTAATCCTGCTGTGTGACTACATTTCTCTATGCTCAGTTTACCTAAACAACGACTGCTCTGCCTGAACAACAAACTTTCTCGGGTCGCTATGAGGGCATATGGTACTGCCAAATCTTAGACTGAGGAAATACACGTTTTCCCTTTAAAGTCTCAGAATCTACATCCGAATGTAGAATCTAATATTCATCGGTTACTAGTAGAAGTTGATGTGGATTACATAGGTGAAAGAATAGAACTGTACGCCCGGGTTTTTCATTCTAAAATTGGGTTACACCCTCGCGAACGCTTGTTCAACTTGATCTCAGTAAAAATGCTTTTTTGTAGGACTGACCGTCAGCCAACATTTAACGTCCACGGTAGCGCTTTATGCATTACTTCGTAAGACAGACCCCAAAAATGTAAATGCTCAACGGCGGGCATTGAGCCCGTGCACCTACGTGTCTTCTACGGTCGCAATGCGCACGCGAATGCGCTAAGCCACCGATGTCGACCTATAAAAATGCTCTGTCCCTGCTTAATCGGTTAAAACTATTTCAAGCAAAAACATGTCTATAGTAGTTTATGTGGGACGCCAACCTTTGAAGCTTTTTTCTGCAGCATTAAAAATTTAGTGGTCATTCACTAAATCAGCTTTATGTCGGTAGAAGAAAAACCCCAATTACAAAGCTACCAATCCAGTTGCCAAATTTTCTTCTTTTAGTCATATGATTTCCATCTGCTTAATTAACAAAAACATTGATCCACTCTGCTCCGTCCGTAATTTTCGCAGACGCTTTCATTTTTATACGTTTTTCTCATGTTAAACCAGCTTTAATATAGCTTTTCTCCAGCGATTCAATTGACCACGGTCAGCACCGGCCACAGATTCTAGCCTATTACTTGCCCAAATTCAAGTAACTCGCAGGGTTATCATCAGTCGTTGAGCATTATATCGGAACACTGGGAATCGAAGCTCGGTGTATATTCTGTCTTGCTGTTCAAAGCCAAGTTGACCTTCGGGACATGGCAAAAATAACAGAGCAAGGACAAGTCGAGTGAAGGATGGTAGATCTTTAATGTGCCCATATTCTTCAGGAGCACGCGATCCAACATACCAATATGATTCAAAGTTAAATGTAACCTAGAGTTCTACTACTTAATTACTCAGGGGCGTGGTATCTTGGATTCGCACCCTTTGACGAAGGTAAAGGAACATGAGTATGATGCTCCTTTACGCATTAGCAAATATTGCTCAGCAAGCGGAAGGAGGTGCACCAAGGGCCGAACAAGCTGCCGCGTTGCGCCCCATGAACAAATGTGGCGTTCAGTGCTTTCTGTCTATCATAGCTCGAGCGAATCAAGTAACTCTTTACTTGTATTTAAACGATAAATAGCAACTACAAGTATATCTTCCGTTTGTTTTAATGTGTACTAATATACACAGTAATAACCCAAGTCCTTAACGTTAGCTGTATATATAGCTTGGCTTGTAATGCGATACACATATCTAAGCACCCTGGTCGGGTTTATTATTAATAATGTTACTGCTGTTATTATTATTTATGTTATTATTTACTATTCTTATTTATTATTGTTGTTGTTGATGCTATATTTATTTCCGTTCAATTCGATTTCATTACTGAGTAATGCATACAGTTTTATGGGCCGCTTTTAGGTCACCGTGGAGACCATTAACATTACAAAAACAGAATATTTTTAAAGCTGACCATCAGGCAACGTTTAACGTTCACGCTAACGCTTGTTGCACTACTTCGTAAGACGAACTCCATAAATGTAAACGTGACACAGCGGAGGCCGAATTCGTGCAAATACGTGTCTCCTCGACTTGCTCAATAAATTTCTTTCCGAGAAAATTCGCAATTGTTTTCGATAGTGAGGCCGAAACGAACCTTTTCCACTTCGGTAATTATCACATGCGAGCGCAATACTAAAACACGCGATTAAATAAGATAATACTAACTCACTCTATTTCTACGTATCATTTACGTGACAGTATCGGGAACAGCATGTATAATTAACGGCGATGTCCCTCACTACTTTTTGTATTTCAAGTTATATAATTCTATAACTATAATCATGCTTGTTAAGTCGTTGTTTCAGAAAAAAATGCCTCGTCCAGGAAATTGTGCCAAAAGGCCTTTCAAGTAGGTGACCGCGAAACTATAATTTTTTAATAGTTGTTCCAGAAAGTATATTCCTTTAAATAGGTGCTTCGAACAAGATTATATTCCCTTAATTCTAGTAGTTGTTTCCAAACATAGCTCTCTATTTCAAGCATTTCTTTTCAAAAATTGCTTTTTTATGGCTGTCTTTAAAAAGTTGTTTTTAGTAATGGTCCTCAATACAGTATTTTATTGACACTAGTAGCCCCCAAAAAAATTGATTTCTAATAATAACTCCGAAAAATAAGTTTGTTTTAGCATTTACAAAATGAAAACAATTGCTATTGAATAAAATATCGTGCTTATGTAAGCTATCTTACGGCTATACCAATATATAGGGAAAACTCATCGTGCCTTTTTTGGACTCTTGAGAGTAAATGGCAATCCTTTTTTTTATCTGAAACCCTAGAATTATATCAGCAAGTTTATGCCTTTTAATATTGCCATAATGAAACCCTCAAGATCATCAGCCATACCGGGGATGCTGAACGGCAAAAAAACCATTATGCTAAGTACACCGTAGTCAATCTTATTGAAGCCATAGTAGACTCTATCCACTCTGACATATTTATGTAATTTCGCCACTATCTCACCCGTTAATCGGTAACTTATTAAAATGTCGAAGCACTTTTCTGACAACTAACATATCAAACTGATTTGATTCGCATTTTTTTATGTTAATTGGAAGGCTCATAGTAGAAACCATAGCGGATTGAGTGTGTTCTCGCAATCTAAAGCTGGGGACTTTGATTGACACAGGAAGCGCCGTACTCAGAACAAAGTAGCCCTGCTAAACCCGTTGAAAAGTATTCATATAAGTAGTCCTAAGCAAAAGTAGTGACACTTTTTATGAAGTGTTTAGCGGAAATCAGGACGACTCCAAAACTCTTCTCTCAATTGTTGTTTATGCTACATGGCGTGCTAAGGATCGACTACAGCGATTGAATTGATCTAAATAGTTCGAGTAAGTACAACGGACGTCAATTCACATTGTTGTCATTATCCACACATCATCCACATAGCATTATCCACACAGCTCAAGCTGACTCCATATGAGTCAAGTACAGACAATATTCAATAAAAAGAAAAATACTTGAATTAATGCGGCTATATGAGTACACATATATGGTAGCACAAAGTTTAACATGGTGGTTAAATGAGTGTAGATAGGGGACGCGATATGGTAAACCAAGAAAGAGCAAACTTTGCAATTTCCTCATCCGTCAAACGCTGTATGAACAGGCTACGAATCTTGGACTTGATAGGCTGCCTAGGACCATTTGGCAGGTTTGCGCGTTTGTAGCACACAATTCTCCATGATAAATTAATATTGAGTTGTGATACTCGGCCACTCAACTTCATTCGGATGGTGCAAAATAAATTCAAGATGAATGAACATGAGGAAACCTGATACTAGAAAAGGTCTGACCGTAAATTCCCATTGTCGATTTACCGTAAAAATCATCTGTTCATTTCGAAACATTTTGTTATATTCTTGTTTTTATTACAAAAGCGCTTTACAAAATTGTTGAGCGATGTTGTGGTTTGTCTATCAGAAAAATCCTGTTCGAGTAAATGTTAGACTATGATATGATAGTAATGTTTCGATGTATGTATCAGGTCAGAATTTGGCTAGCATAAGTCTTCCTACGTGTTATGTCAATGACAAGGATCAGAGTATCACATCTCACAGGAGAGTAGACTAGAAAATATATATTCCAGATAGAGATGGTAGTATGTAAATGTGCATCTAATTGACTCCGCACAGGCGCTTACCGTGAAAGAACTACTACGTGGAGATTGCATCACGCTAATGACGTTTGGGTCTTCCAGGTTCCTTTACATTTGACCAACCAGTGTAAAAGAGCCCAATTGCCAACACCAAACATCCTTTTGATGTGAATGACAGACTGAGTGAGGAATGTCTGGCTAGAGCCAGCTCAGAAGTAGGCCATGCCAAATATCGGTTAGTGACCACAATCTAAGTAATGCTAATAACTCTCAGTGCCAATGCCCCAATAAAATGAAATATCTGCGGTTGGTAGGTGCAATCGCTAATCCACGTGGCAGTGGCTGAGAATCTTAATCAACAGATAATCTGAAACCCCGTTGGGACACTTAATGTATAGGAAAGATACGGCTTACAATTTCGGGTAGCGAATCGAGTTCTTTAATCGTTTCTTTTGCTAAAAAGCGGTACAACGCCAGTTTTTGGTAGACTACTAGAAAAGGACCAATCCATATTAGTTCTAATTGTTTATATATTAAGGTTTGTAGAAACTGAATTTTCACTAAAGAAGCATTTCGTGTGTTATTTTATGGCCATGTTTACAAAAGAATATGGGACAGATCGCCTTATTCGGACAACTGAGTCATTTGTATCAATTAGCACATTAAGTCGTAATTAGGACACAAAGACGCCACCAAGCTGCAAAGAAATTTTTTTACCTAGATGAATGATTTACGCAGGAAATATATAATCTTTTGTGGAATACAGAATAATTGGACATAGGTGCAAAAAGGTCTGTACATATGTTTAAAACATATCCCATTTACATGTGCGTAGTGGCGTAGTGAGAGTAATTTAGGTACAGTTTCCCAGTCGAGTTCAGCAGCTTGGTGCATTCGCGTGCGCCCTAAGACCGGAGGAGACACGTAGGTACTCGAGTTCGATCCCTGCCGTTGTACATTTACATTTATGGGGTCCGTCTTACGAAGTCATGCAAAAGTGGTACCGTGGATGTTAAATATAGCTGGTGGTAAGCTCTAAAAATATTAAAAGGTAGAGGCTCCCAGAAAAAAGTGAAATTGCAACCCATCGATTACGGAGAAATAAAACGGGTTGTGACTCTATGAGGCACAACGATCTCCCATAGAGAAGTGGTGCGACAGTGTGGGACTTCAATTTGACGTTTATGGTGGTGGTCTGTAGCCGCCCATTTCATAACTATCTGCAAAATAGGATCTAGTTTTGATAAATTTCATATTTGTTACTTATTTATATATTATAAGGGTTCACAGTAGTTTATTCTAGCGTGAGAAAATCGTACTGACATTTTTTTGGTTCCTTCAAAACGGTGCCTCAATGAAACAATGGCGTGTCTCAACACATTGTTTCATTTTTTTAGATTAGTAAAGCAACCTGCGACCTCTCGTCACAGCTTTTAGAGTCATTCTCTCGTATTCGACGGTAAGTGCTTCTTTGGGAATAAATATTCACCAAGAACCTTATTTTCCCACACTTTCTTCCTGCAGAAAAGCTATCATCTCTCAAAGCACACTTTGCGGAAACTAGTTGCCTCTAAGTGATGTGTCGCGTTTTGGTCTTAACACATGATTGTGTGTGTTAAGACCAAAAGTTCTTGTTCTATAGCAGTATTGTGATAATCAGACAAGTGTCAGCCAGTTTCCCAACGGCGACTACAATGTTAACACGAGTATTTGAAAAATCACCGATGCGAGTGTAGCAAACGGTAAAGGCTGCATTGGGACAGCCAATGACCTGTTTGGATGTGTTGTTATCCACAACGCATACCAACCGTAGCAGAAACCGTTGCGGCTATATCGTGACACTACTGTGCAACCTCTTGTGCATTATATACGATGGTTATAATCCTCTATGGAGTGCATGTGCCTTCAGACCGCAGAAGTAGGGGCAAACAGACCATGACGTAACACCGTATTGTTTTTCTCTTCACTGTACTCTACTTTATATTCTGTGTTCTATTCAGGCATTATCCTGATATCATCGCTAGAGACGTATAACTACCCACGGGGTCCAGGTCACCGCTGCTAGGAGGTTCTGACCTAACTTGATCTTCGCTGTACATTTACTTTTCCAATGGTCTAAGAGACTCCCATTCCCTATAGTATGTCCCGTATAAAACAATATTAACGATGCATTCTTGAATCTCGAGTTATTGCATCATAACAAGTTCATGACAGGCATCGGAGGAAGTTTGGCCCCATAGCTAATGTTTACCACGAGACGGACGAGAAGTTACCGGTTTAAGAGGAGAGATATGCGCGTTATGGCAAAATTGCAAAGGAGTTGTTATCGAACATGACTCACCTCAATGTAGCAGAGAGGGCGGATCGTTAATGATAGTGGAAGGTTCTTATGGGAGTGCGTCTGAGCCGAAGGAAGCTCGTCAATAAACACGTGAATGGGTAAATGTAATTTACGGCCGTCGTAAACAACGTTGGGTTACCCTGTTGGTCTCCGGATGGTTGTACAGCGCATCACTACATCTTTGCAGTTCTAATCGAGGAATCTGCTAGCCGCAATGATGAAATTATTCGACACGGAGCACCCAATAAGGATCGAACGGGCTTACGTGTATGTGAGCATTAGTACCAACATGATGCTCGCACCGAAGTTGACGGAACAAAATTTACTACCTCTGCTTCCGTGTCTCCAAAGGGAAAAAGTAATCATTATAATCAACAAGAGGAGTTAAAAAGTAAGTGGATAGTAAAAAAGTTTTGAACATAAGTGGAGAAATTGTTAGATTTGTGGGCTTGTACTAGTGTCATCGATCCGACGCTTTAGAATATGTTTACTAATAAATTACTTTTACACTGATCCCAATCCCGTCCCACACTGGTTCTTATGGACAGTCTATTTTTACGGTTACTCCGCCGGCGTTTTAGAATCGTTCAGACAAATGTGTGCCATAGTGAGTCAATAAAAATATATATTTTTTTTTATTTTAAAAGCGCCGCTATTATTCCCTGGTACTACACTAAGAAAAACATAGCATAGAAGGAAGGCAGATACCCTCAATAACATAATATCGCTGTATATAGGTTTCGGTTAATGGAAATAAAAACAGGAAGTTATACACAATCTCGTTGCGAGGTTGAACCCATCGCGTCCCATGTTCCTTTTTACGAGGACGTAAGCTGTTGTTTACTATTCATTTTTAACCCGTGCGCGATATTGTTATAGAATCACTGAAAATATAATTATTTTCATTGAACATATTGCGTGTTGCATATTTTATTACCTATATAAAGGCATGGTTTCTGCTTAAAATGGCCACGCCGAGCAATCAGAATTTTAGCTTACAGCAAGATATTTGCACAACTTTCGCATTATACGGATATCTCTGTTTCCATATCGTGCTGCTTACCATATTTTCCTCTGCACTAGTGACCATCTAAAATAATTTCCGATTACGCGGAAAAGTACGTGGACGGCGAGATTTGCAACGCAAGAGGTTTTCATAACTTTTCTAGACTATCAGCTACCAGCTCGGGATTGTATCAAACCTCTGATGGTAATCAGCATGGTTACAGCCTTTATTGGAGCCCATATATAGCGGGACCTCTTCCTCTTTTTTCTCTCTACGAGTTTCCATTTTTCCCGAACATATTCTCATACTAGGAACGATGCTCTGGCATACACGCACATTGGCGCATATAGAAACGTTTGTTTTTCAATGCGTGATCATCATCCGCAATTGTCTCAGTTCGCCACGGCCCAGTATCGTTTGTCTTCTACTTCGCTTGTTTCAGATTATATTTGGTATTCGTATCAGATCAAGAGCAACCTTTCGAAAAGCAAAGAGTGGGGTTGGGCACCGCGGAAGAAGTTGGTTCCTTGACGGCATACCAGCCGCTCCCGTGGTGAGAGTACCGTTGTCGTCGCCGTTTTCATTCGGTCTCGGATCATGAGTATATGTGTGCTCGACCTCGGCACCCTCCCAACTTCGTTTTCCGCCGCATAGCCCGTACACTTCTTTCCGTCACGATAAAGCAGCCGGAGATCATCACAATCCTCCTCACCATCAGCAAACACTGCCACGCTCTTAACGCGACTCTAGTCGGCGAGTCAAACATCCAACCGTTGGCCGTCTAGTCCCAGTCGGAACATCAACCAAGCAACTATGTCCGCTAGCTAGTCGTTTTAGTGTCTAGAGATTTTTATCTTACGCCTCTCTCTCTCTCTCTAAACGTCTCGTTTTTACTCTCTGTCTCCCTACGACTACAGGCGCTGCCTTTCTAATCCCCCGCCCACTGTTCCCTCGACGTTCCCACGACAATTCCCTTCATTCGAGTGGAAGCCAGGGCAACGGAGACGGAGGTCCTGATACGGTTCTTTCGGTTTTCGTTGTCGATTTTTTGCTGAGTCATCGATCCATTCACCGGCTATCCGGCGCGCTTTTTTTGCGGCCAAGAAGACTCGTGCTCGTGGTTTCTGCCTTGAAAAAGCCAGCGGATGAGCTCGGGCAGCCATTCATCTTAATCCCTCTCTCGCTCTTTTCTCTTTTCGCGCTGGCCTCCCCCGGCAGTAGCGTACGAAGAGGAGTTTCAGCTGGCTCCATTTCGAGTCGACCCTCTCTCTAAACAGTACCGGCATCATAGTGTACATGGATATCAAACTGAGTGTAGGAAGAGTGGTCAGGTGGAGGGCGGAAAAGGAATTAGAGAAATTTGATACTTGTTTAAGGAAGAAGAGGAGAAAGGAGAGACAAAAGGGTTAGCTAGAGTTTTCATTAAGTCTGATTAATTTCAAGTGTATCACGTATACAGGGTATATGGTGAAGATAATGTGGCACTAACGCCTGAAATAATGAGGTAAAGTCTGTAATCCGTTGGTTAAGCGAATGGAAATGATAGCTCTTTGCCCAATCAACATAGTTAGCTTTTCATTTTCTATGATTAAACCGCATATGGCTTGGGAGAGTGTTTTGCAGCTGTAGCGCGCACTTAATGTCTCATAGGTTTTTATTTAATTGTTGTTTTTTGACACGCTCCGAATAAAAAATATATATTAACCGGAACTCGATATTTACAAAGTGTCTAGGTTGCTGAAACCTATGACGACTTATGACGATTTGCTACGTTGAGCCGCCAGATCGTTACGAATGGCTGAAACGTAGATAAAATGCTATTCTGCGTATGACATGAGTCAACACTATTGGGCATGGGAAGAAGGTTCACCAACTTGGCCTTGTTAGAAGCGACGTGTGACAGCCTCTATATCAATCTCATTAGCTGTCTCGCCTTCTTACATGCTGCACAGGTGCGTAATTTGCCTCAAGCACACGTGCCAGCTCATGCTAGCTGATCTATACTACACCAGCTGGTAGTTAGGGCAATGCAGAAGCACGTTGTCCATCCCAATCTAGGGCAAAAAGGTCACCCAAGATATATAAGAAAATCTGGATGGAAATAGTGAAACCTGAAACAAACTGAGAAGGCCGGCAATTTTGCCTATCTCACGTTACTGTTGGCATTCAACCCGTTCGCCATAAAACATAGATTATCCTCACAGCTTCGAAATGTATTGATGCGAAAGCTGCCCGTAAGGTGCGTATATACAATCATTACAATTAACTCAGAGATTATGATGTAGACTATATGTGTATTTATATGTATATGTTTATCAGATGTTGTTCGGAAGGTCGTTCAAACCTAATATGAAATAGTGTCCGTTGAATGGGAAAAGACGGTCAGTAGATGAGCTAAACCATTTTGTTCACCAACTCACCAATCTATTTGTTCTTTTTCCAAATGGACGAGATCTTAAAAGTAAACGTACAGCTCGTATTGTGTTTGAAATCGTCTCAAAATTAACGGCTTAGTTCTGCTTCTTTGCTTGAAAGGTGAACAACTGCAATATTGTCGCAGCGAGATGTCCTCGTTAGCAACATTAAGTTGAATGCATGGATCTTTGAATTGTCTTGTATAGTACTCGTATCAGA
>MNPL01009768.1:6068-24737 GCA_002081605.1 Tropilaelaps mercedesae | reverse complement strand
GTTTATTGATATACATATATATATATATATATATATATATATATATATAGTGGAAGGGCACACAGCGGGGCGACACGGTAAAGTCCGCGGAGGCGTGTCCGGAGGCGGCCTGGCCTGGATGTTCATGTAGTCGCTGGCTAGTACAGAAACGTATGCCACCGCGAGCCATTAGTACACGTCGACACTGTTGACACCTACGAAGTGGCCAAGGGTAAAATACGAAACCGCAAATTACATGAAATCGCAACGCGCGACGTAAGAATGAGGAACTGGTGTAGGTGTTTAACATGTTTGCTAGGTGTCGGACGCGACGATGAAGTCGTCCAATTCGGATGAAACGGTGGCCAAACGATGCCGAAATCAATGCCGTGGCTTAAATGAATGAAATATTTGCAAATACGCACACCCGAAAACGAATAGCTTTCATCGGCAGGGCTGCGCGAGGTAATTAATGGACATAACTACTGTAATTAGACCGAGAGATCGATGCACTAGTTGATACATACATGCCTAGAGAAGACGCACCCCTTTGGGCTTTTCTAGGGTGTTTTTGCACGTATCTAAGACAAATCGTGTTCATAGTCTATGGCTGCTATATAGGGCGGATCTCTTCTAGGATTGTTGGTGACAGCTGATAGCCTCGCTGCTGTTTGTCGATTTTTCTCTAATATTTCACCATCCGCCGTACCCGGTGGCACCGTGAATACACAGTGCCAACCCGACGATGCCCTCCCGATCTGTGAAATCGTGATTTCACAGATACCTATCGGGGTGCTTTGTGCAAATCCCAGCAGACAGTCCACGATTAGCGGCGTGGTGACGTTACGACCCTGTGACAACATTGAGTTTATTAGCATAATGGTCACAATGAGTAAAAGCAGTAATAATGACACGCAGCTATAGCTCATCGACGCTAGCAGACCGTTGCTTTGCTCTCACGCCCGAACAGCGAATGCGTCCGAGCGTCCGAACTTGTCCGTCCGAGCTCGAACGAAACAGAACACGTGTTGTTTCCACAGCCAGATGGCAACCGTTAGGTGGCCGTTAGAATAAAGCCATACGGAGGTAATGCTAAATCAACAGTTAGATAGATGATTATAGGTTTATGATACGTGCATCGTGCAACTTCGCCAGGTGTGTGTCGGAGCGTTGTTCAGGCAATTTGTAGACGCACCAAATAACACTGTTGAGCGCTATCATTCTTTTATTCTATTTTAATAATAATAATGTAACTTTTTAATAATATGATTTATTTATGATTTACGAACTTTAGAGGTATTAAATATATGAATATGAAGAAGAAGAACAAGAAAACACTTTTTTAAAGGTCAACTCCTAGCAAAATGACCTATTGACAATTGACGACGATAGTTAATTATTCTGTCGCCTAATGATTATTCGAATAATTAGCCTCCTCTAATTCACGTTGTGGCGGTTTGTAGCTGCGATGCATGTGTTATACAATCGGCAAACGGCACCATTGTTGAATGCTTGTACTGTGCATGATCATCACTAAGGGGTCCCCGGTGTTCTGTTCGATGTTTGCACTGGTTAAGCCGACACTCCATTGGAAGCACCGATTCACGTATTGCCTCCGCGATGAAGATGGTATAATCGATTGCGGAAGACTCCGCATCCGTAATTGTTAATGCCAACAATACGATTTAGCCAATGTTAATTCAACGAACCTTTGGCATAACTCGAACTTAATTACCCATTCCGACCGGCTGCAATTACAGCCGATCACTCCGTGTATCTCAGATTATTGCCAGATCGCAGAGACTTCACAGACATCAGCCTGTCACGCTTACGTCAGCTCTTCTCTCTTTTTATGAGCCTCATCGTCGTATCTGGACTCCGCTCCGACCGATAGCATCCAATTGCTTTGTCTTCCCCCCCCTCTCTCTCTATCTATCTATCTATCTATCTATCTATCTATCTATCTATCTGTCGCTCTCTATTTATCTCTCTCATTTTCTTCCACCCTGTCTGTTTCTATCTGTGACAGTGCCGCCTGTCTGGGTGGCAGAGCGCTGCCTTATCCCCGGCAGGGTTTCGTTCGTCGGTTCATTTTGCCGCGCGACTCGTCGAGCCAATTCAGCTGTTAGCGAAGTGCGATTCACTCATGATTGTATTGTTCTTCGCTTCGTCGACGCCCGTTATGTAAGTGTACGCCAATCGCCACCTGCCTCCGGCACTTGACAGCTCCCACGGAGGCCGGCCCTGGCCGTGGCGGTGACGTGATTCGACCCAGCTCGCCGAGTAATTATTGTCAATCTTCAGCTGACGTGTCCAGCCCCTGTTGGGCAACGAAAACCGCCAACGTTGTGACATTGCTATGATCGTTTATAAGTATACGTGTACGCACTGAAGAAATCGTACTCCTTTTACGGCCAGCGATGAGCTGTCGACTAATGGGACGTCTTTGTTGACTCGCCACCCTGCGCCTTTCAGATTTTACACAACCCTCCGTGCGGCTCGTTAGGTCGGCGAATTTTGCGCCGGTCACCAGGACCTGTGACATGGCGCGACGATAGCACCGCAACCCGCTTGTGGTCACGCAGAAAATGCGGCAGACATTCGGCGTTCCGTCTAGTGTGTCATCTCGGGAAGAACACAGCCGAAACCTGCGGATGTTCGGAACACTCGCATTTGTCTTATTGGTCACCGGCCATTTGTGTCTATCAGAGGGAAGGAGGGGGAAGGGTCTCTGAACTCTGAATATTTAGCTAACGACAGATACCCACCTGCAAACGTTATGCGTGACAGTTTACCAAGATATGCGGCAGGCACGGGTACATCGATCAAGAAGCAGTGAACAACTTTATGCTTAGTTAGCCCGAACCTACCATACGGCATAATGGTGCTTCAGTTACCTTCACGATACTTACGACCAGCTTATACAGGCATGGTCTTTGCATGCGCCCGTTAGGCTAGGCTCAATTTCGGAACCAGCTAGGTTATCTCAGGGAGGCAAGTGGGGGCAACGCATACATTCGATGAATGAATGAATTCCGATCGAGGTCGATGTTTGTGCGAAGCCCGCTCGCAAGGTTAACCGTGTCCGACGCTGTCTTTTTCTTAATATCCTTCGGCTGTGGACAGCTCGCAACGTCCGAATCGCAGCCGCCGGTGCCGCAAAAGCTCCACGTGAGAACGAGCGACCAAAAACATAAACACCGACCCCAAATCTTCCCGACCTTTGTAATGAAGCCAGCGGCCTCCTCGATGCACGAAAACGGTCTCACCGCATTTCCTGAGGTCATCTTTGCCTGCGCCATCCGCAAAGTTTAGGCCAAGGGCTTCGTCGGCAGTAGCAAAAATTTCAGAAAAAGCTGGCCACCACAGATTTGACATTTGCCCATGATCAGCTGCATCGTTTCAGCAGTTTCTGATAATCCTCCTCTGACAGATGGACTAGTGTGGGAATCATCCTGCTAATCCATAAAAAATGAATGGGAAATTGCCGGACAGCTGATGATCGCGCCGACTGTGAATGAGTTCGTGCAATGCACACGACGACTTGCATTTATAATGACATTTATCATCATCCAGGTACTGCTCGACTTTATTTGCAGAACGGTGGGATGCAATAAACATTTGCGGTCGCTCACCGCCGCCGAGTTTTAGGCTCCATGCGGGTCCACTGCGAACGTTATGCTTCGCAACTTCTCTGAGAAACACGGAAGATGAGCGGTATATGTGATATTTATTGGAAAGCATCTTTCTGTGTTATTTTAAGCATACTTGCAGTGACTTCCGGCTAGACCACACCATATTTTATTCTGTACATTACTGGAAGTTAGCATATCCTTGCGCACTGCATCGCTCGGACGCTCAAAACAGTAAAGATCAAGCAAAAAAAGAGAACGACAAAAACATTATTTTTTTTGCATTTTTGCTTTACATTTTTTTACATTTACCGCTTTTTCCATTACAGGCCCCATAAATGTACGCCTATCGGGGCAGATCTACGAAACAGATATTTCTGCCGCGATATCGTATCATCCACAGTCCCCTCAGAAAATCGACGCTCTCGTTGAGGAACAGCATCAACCGGTAGGGAGACATGAGCACAAATTTGACACGAAGCTACCCTATCGTGTACGCCCGCCGTGAAGTCTAAGTGTCAAGGATTAGGTCATCTGCGCCAGACGTTATAACTGCCAAATCATGGAACGATATTGATCTCGGATGAACAGGCCACTTCGATCATAATAGCTTCATAAGCAGAAGCTCTAGCTAAACTGCACTTCCATTGCGATGGCTGGGTGATTTCGTCGCGCTGCCAACTCGATTGATAGCAAAGGACACGCATGGGGCAGAAGATGTCCTTCGCATGACGAATTCGTCAGGCGTCAGAAAATGGGTGAACTGTTTTTCGCCAGCCGCTCCTAGACAGGGTCTCGTCGCGTTTGCATTCGGTCAAGAACCCGTCGTCTCCCCTAGTGAACGTCAATGGACGTTGATTTGCACTGACCGCCCCGTCGCGACGGCAGAGCTCCATCATCAGCATCGGTGTCATATGTTAGCATACTCATACACAAAAAAGCTGGGCAACAAAGCCAATGCTGTAGCACACCCAGATGGGAAGACATTGGCGAATATTACACCGTAGACCAATTGTACAACCGCAGGGAAGATGTGGTCAGAAGTCGTGTTGTCGCTTCGGTGGCATTTCACGCCCGTTTAACCCCCATAACGGCGCAATGCTGTCGTAAATCACGACAAAATTACTGTCGTCTCAGAAGATTTCTATTAGCCGTCGCTATTACATGCGCATGTTATATTATACTTGAGGTTAACGCGCGCGCGCGGTAGCAAGCAGTCGATCATATAATGAGTGAATTGTCCGTGCTGAATAAATTTATGGTAATGTATACGCCAATAGAGCTGCGTGTGCGTGAAAGTACGTTTGTAGATACAATGAGCCCCCACGATTGACGTTTGCGTTTGGCAGAACTCAGCTCGCGTTTGTTCGGACGTGTGTCGATCTTTGTTTACCCCATCGCATGCGATGGTGACCTACGTATTGTTATGGGTGGGAGCCTATGCAGAAATCTTTTATTTCGATTCTCTTGTTGCCCTTGTTTGCTGTCATTCTCTCTCTCTCTCATATTCTACCTGCGGTAAATGCGAGTCCAGACTGTTTAACGTATCCAGCCTTAGTGAATAGCCGTGTTCTACCGAGCCTGGGGTTCTCGCACCGTAATAGCGACCCGTCAATCGCCCGGTTGAGCTCAAGCGTATACAGCAAATATTACCAACACCAGTGGGCAACTCCCTTCAATGCACAAGCACAGCTGAACGCCAAGACCGCACCACATTATTGCAGACGGGACGGGGGTATTGGTTGTGCCAAGGCAGTCTCGTATGGAACGTCACCATTCCGTCATACACCGCTGCGCCGCCACTGATGCACAAACACGAACGATATCTCAGGCCGATAAACGTCAAGCGCATCGCATAGAAGAACGCATACACATTTGGCCACCACAGCCGTCGCCGGTAACCACAAACAGCTGAAACAAATCGAATCGGATAAACGCGGCGTCTGAACCAAATCAACGAATCGTGAACCAACGCAGTTGCCGTATGCGAATAAAGGAGCATAGCGGAGCCCCGAGAAAAGACAACAATGACCAGAAGAAATCGCAGAAATTAAATAGAAAATGCGGGTTATATTCGACGCGTGCCTGCGCGTTGAGGACGTGTCCCATTAATCTTATGGTGGAGACGAACGCTGGCAGAAGTGCAGTTATCTAGCAGAAAAATAGTCCCGTTTAGTCTTCACGTTAAGCCGTCAAAAGCGGAAACGTCAGCTTAATTTGATCTGTGTCTTCAAAAGCGAATCAACTATTCATGCTCTGACCTGGTACAAATGGTTTGCGTTTTGCCATCGAAAAGCAAATGTTCGACTCGCAATATTCCGCCGAAATCTATCCAAGGATTGTAATCAAATCCAGTAGTTATTTAGAAATTTTGATGCAATAATTCCTATATATGTAATCATTTCTAAAACGCGCCGCGGTAAAAATACCAGGTATGTGTACGGCCTTCAACAATGGCCCATCTCTGTGAGGAAGGTATGTGCAAGTACGAGGCCAACTCTTAGAAAAATTAGAAATTGTTAAATGTCAAATTTATACAGATCTGTCCGCGACCCTCTTTTCGATTGCAATCAACTTCAGACGAAAAATACCTGCTCATGTCGACATATACGCCGCAAGAATCGTAGACACGAATACGTTGTCCCAACTTCATGCGTAGTAAATTTCTTTTGCCTGGCAGCTTCTGTAGGCGTTTACCTAAGCAGCATTCCCGGCCAGCCGCTAGCTAAAAGCATCGCAATGGACACTTTCTCAATCCTGAAGAGTTTACAAAATCTATCGCCATGACGCCAACACTTCTCATTTAGCTATTGTCCTACTTTTCATTTTATAAATAGGTAGTATTATTATTATTCGCTCGCATCTCCCAGCACGACCATGCACCCATACAACATATTCATGTCGTAGTAAAATACGTCGTTCACCGTTTCAAGTTCAAGTACGAGAAGGCCGATTTCAAAATGGCGCCCTCATGTCGTCGCTCCCCCTGGAGTCGAACAACGCGACCGGCTACTTATTGATTACAGCAAACGGAACCAAGGCACTCATCTTAACGTTTTGTTACTCGATCGCGTGAAAACTGACAAGGGTCGGTCACCCGATGACACGCGAAGACAATGTCAGCTCTCAACAAGGACGAGCGCATTTAACTGTTGTTGATGCTGGTTGGCGCTTCAGCCCCCGGTGACGCCGTCGGTTAGCACACCGGACCTGCATAGATATTGACTGCGTAGATTTCAACCGGACGAGACGTCCAATTGGGACCCGCGAGAAATGTAGATCCTGGTTGTGTTGCGCTGGGCCTGGGTCTTGTGTCATTTTATGGGCAGATATTAGGGACCAGAGACATTCAACCCGACGGCGATAATAGCAGAAAGCAGCGAAATAACTCTAAGACAATGTGGGCGATTGTCCTATATACATACATATATGTATATGTATATATATATATATGCGTGTGTGTGTGTGTATAATAATAATAAGCGGCATTGTATCATTCGTTACTGCATTTCACAGCAGCACAACGATGTCACAATCACGTACAGGAGGCAATAGTAGTAGTAGTAGTAGTTCTATTATTTAAAATCTTTTAGTTTATTCTGCCACTTAATAAAAGGTGCCGCAGGTGCAACGGTTTATGTTCGACCTGCTTGTATAACCTTCTACATTCTTCACTATTTACATGCGCAAAACTTAGTTCGGGAAAAAATTTGGCATGCGGAAGCCCACGTGGACTCTTATCAACGCGCAGTATTGACTCGATATCTAAGACGATCGTCATGGGGAAATAGGAGATACAGGACACTTTACCGACAATCCATGACGCTATTGATTGACTACAGGTAATCACAATCTCGTTCAATAACGCTAAATAGATGAATACTTCTCTTTATCGACAAAACCAGCACACTTCACCTTGTAAACCGCGTTGACAGATATGCGAACCCCCTAGGAGATAATCATCCTAATTACCGCATTAGACAAACAAACACCGCTCATGCAGCCTTTATTAATTTGCAGTACCACAACGAATTGCGTCAGCTTGCGTATTTTTTGCCTGAAGCCGCCTCGACGGCTTGAATCGTGCAAGGCCGCCCACTCATTCCTGGAACGAGAAAACTATCATGTTCAATTGTTAAACTCTACAAAGAAGACATATGCCGGTCGTGTTTGCCAATTAGCGATTCGTCACCGACAGCCACAGTAACATCGGTGTCTCTCACCGAACTATTAATGAACCAATTTTATAGTACTATAGTCAGCCCTCCCCTCCATTCTCCGATCTAATGTCAAGACACGTACTAGTAAAACAGGTCTGTCAGCGAATATCGGCGAACGCCATTACAGACGGACGCATCTCCTTGCCAATCCATATTCCAGAAGCCTCTGATATCTGATGCGTGCTCATGGAACATGACAAAACAGTCTATCGAATCGATCCTACTATGAATCGTAACGTTACACCACTTAACAACTCTTCCAATTAACGGTTTACTATCGATGGACTGCTTCTGCTCACATTTGTGCCTGCCGATGCTGGTAACGATTAGGCCAGCTGCCAATACGTCGCTGTTCAACCATCGAGCTTCAGTCACGCATAATGCACGCAACGAATGGTACGATAGTTCGTCATCCAGACATAATGCGCTTATCTACACATTTCTACTTGTTTTGTGCGGTAACGGCACGTAGGCACGACTGAATCTGTCAGATGCTCGACGTCGGCCTCGTTCGGCCTTTGCCTGCGCCGTTTGCCTGCGACCTGACGTCTATGAAACGACGCGTACGATGAAGCGGTAACAAGTCGGACATGGAACTGCCTTGTTTGTGTTATACCACAATTTCGACGCAGTTCTGCTGTTACTGTCGTGAATGACGAACCGGTGTAACCTTAGAAGATGTGGCTAGCGATGGTCGACACACGAGCAGGCGACGAACGAAAAACGCGAAGAAGACCCATATGCGACTTAGGGCAACGGATTTGGTATTCACACGCAAAAACACGAACAAATTTTTTTTGCTTTCGGCCCCCCCTCCTCTCGCACCCCCATAACAACCGCTGCATGGATTTTTACAGACGGCACGTACTTGGAGACGTAATTTTCTGTAACCCAAAAGAAAGATGTGTTTCTCTGTCGGTAAAAATAGCTGGGTGACTGATGGCAATGGTAGTGTAACGTTAGTGATGAGCGTAGCGCTGTGAGAAAATCGGTTCACAAAAAGGGTAAAAGTGTCATTAACAACTGACGAGACAGACATCGATTCACACAAATAAACAGCGACGGACGTGTTAGATCCGCATGGAAACTTGGTTAAAATCGAGATTAAAGTTAACAGAACTCAGGTTGCGTTTTGTTACGCGTGTGTGTACACGCATAAATAACATTTCTTATTGCGATGAGCCCTCACTCTAGGTTGTTTCACTTTCTGCCTGTGCAAGCCAGTACAATTATGCGATGGGAAACTAAACTTCTACCCACATGTTCGACTTGTTCGAACCAGTAAAGCATCTCGACGCTCTGTTTGGTAAACTGACCTTAAGGACTCTTGCGCGGCATGTTAAGGTGAATTGTTGATAGGAAACCGCTCATCTCGTAGTTATGAAAGCCGAGCTCGGTGGCTGGGTGCATTCGTGGGCGCCTTGCTATCAGAGGAGACACATAAGTGAAGAAGACCCGGGTTCGATGTTTAGTGCTCCACATTTGTATATGTGTGAGGTAGTTCATCCCACAAAGCAATACGAAACCGATTTTGTGGAAGTCAAACGTTGCCCGAAAATCAGTCCCAAACTGGTGTGGAACGAATAGAGATTGTACGCCATGCCTAAAAAGCTATAAAGGTTTAGTGTTGGCGTTCTAAACGAGTAATAATTCATACTAGCCTGTAGATTTATAGTGAGCGACTATTATTCTGCTGCTATATAAGGCGACATTGTTCGGCAACTCTAGTCTAAGCACATATTCGCAAATTCCTCAGAAACCCCGCACGTCTAATCAGTGTTGTCAGCAAAGATATAATTGATCGCCATTCACCACAACGTTGGCAATTAGATGAAGCACCATTAAGACGAACATGCGACAAAGTCGTGGCCTGAAATGGTCTGTCTTAACAACTCCTTTGGTAGCATTGTCGTAGAACCGTCAACAACCGATGCGGTGTTTGTTATCTTACTTTGCGTTCACTACCGTTATCGCTATTGAAATCTACTAGCCCTTAATTTATACCCTGTATCGTTTTTTATTATTTTTATTTATACCCTGCATTCGTTATCAACAGCATTTATAAAGTCGTCGGTAACCCTGTAGGAACGACGCCTGTGTTTTGGGAGAACTTCGATAGCCTAGAGAGTAGTCACGTCAGATTAGTATGCGGCAAACGAATTGCCTGCTCGGCGTCAATAAACCAGGAGATGCTTATATTGTACTTGCTTGATAAGTGTTTGTCTTGGTTGAAGGCATGCGTTGTCAAAGGTAGACGGGAATATACCCGAACTGCGCTGTGCTTTAATGGCAATTTGAAAATGTTTCGTGGACATGGTCCTGTCCTAACTTCGATAATATGATATACTTTTGCGGACTTCGTAAAAGTTTTACCTCGTTAACTCGTGCATTCCAGAATAACGTTGGCGCAATTCGCAATAGCTAATGGATAACATTGTTACTTAAATCAAATACACCTTCAGTGTTGGCCAGAGGACGGCATTAAATCATGTCCACGAAGCATTCGCTCACGGGATTTTTGAACACTTTTGCTGTTTTAACGCTACCTACTGACATTATTTTCGATGCATTTTTAATGCTTTTTTACAGAACCCTCACGTTAAGCTACCTCAAGTCAAAAGTAACCTTACTACCGAACTAGACGATAGGAGCTGGGCAATAAAGAGGACTCTTTTTTCTTAAACCCTTCTCCGTTCGAAATGGAGTGTCTATATGTTATGGTACGTTACCAAAAAGTCAAACGACCGCGACTACGCTGCATGGAGTTGTGCACTTTGTCAACACAAGCTATACTCAACAATGGAATATTTCGGGAATAAAAACGCCACCCAACGCAGGCACCGATCTTCCATCTGCTAGGAGCCAGGTGGGAAAAGTTGTGATTTACCTATTGACGCCGTGAATTGAGCTTACGCGTCTAGGCAAGCTCGCGCTAGGCAAGGTAAATCGTCTGTTGTCACCCCACAGAAGGGCAGATTGCCCCTCCATCCGTAGAAGATTGCGCTCCGGATGGGTGCGTGTGCGGTGTCTATTGAAATCGCCACTAGCCAGAGCCAAATGGCCAATGCGCCGGACGTAAACGGTGCAGATGACCCCGATGGGATCGCCATTCAGAGGCGGAAACACAACGACGCTCCGTCAGCCCAAGAAAGCATTTGGGAGCGCGGGAAAATCGGGTTTTCGAAGCCGTCCCCGTGGTCATAACGTAGATAACTCAACATCGTGCCTGCTTGCTCCATCAGATCCCACTCCCATCAACCCCCATCACCGTTTTCACCCCTCCCATTCGAATTTACAACTCTAATTCTCGCTTCTTCATCGTCCCGAGCGTTTTCCGTCTAGCAGCTGCATGATTATATGGTCGCTCTACCGCCAAAGCTAATCCAGTCTGTTACCCGTTGTCGTCGTTCAGGAAGAGCTGGTGGACCAAACGCAAACATACGCGACACCAACGGCTAATGGCTTATCTACGAATTGTTTTGCTGTCAGGCAGTTTTACCCACGACACTCTGATAGAAAACTTCACCGTGCAATACAGCGGTGGACGGGGCTGCGCGAAACACTGGATTATAATGGAAGTAGTTCGTAGTAAATGTTGCACACATATAAGAGCGAAGCAACGCGACAGGCTGGACTGTCAGATGTCAACGCGCGTTGAATGGCAACGGCACGTCACATAAAACCGTTCAGACAACAAACAAAAGAAGCCCATGTGTTAATAAGTTATTGATACTCGTTGATGCTCGGTTATTCTCCTGCTCGAACATTATTACCTCGTCTCGAGGGCGACTTACTTTTGACTCGAAATTAGGCGTTATTTTAGCCAATTACCATACACCACATGTATTATTGCATTATCCAAGCGTCCATCGAAAAGGGTCGTCTACCAGCCAGAGGCGCCACTGCATCAAATGCAACCTTTCGCAACCTGACCTAACTCAAGCTAATTCAAGCGAAATCTAATTCAAAACTGCCCCAGCCAGTCGTCGTTTTCGTGCAGTAGAATTCGCAATTCTGTCAGCGCACTTGACATGGGCTAACGGCCGAGACGGAACACGCACGCCGAGTAGGTCGGCGAAGCCCGCCAACAACTTCAGCTTTCGCGGGCTTTTTTGAACGGGGTTTCGCATGTTAACGTGCGAAGCTCGAGAAACGAGAGCTCGAAAACGAACGAGTTAGAATTGTTGGTGGCCAAATACGTCTTCTGACCTTTCCTTCATTTTATTGTGAAGCAATATTTACTCGACTCGCACAGCGTCAATGAGGGTGTCAACAATCTTGCTAGTTTCGTCGAGTCATACAGGCAAGTGTGCGCTTAATGTATATTGAGTGCAGGTTGGTATCAGTCGAGGTATTAGTCGGGCGTAGCATCTAAAATTGTTTCAACGTATTATACATTTGAAAAATGCTGGACGCGTTAAGAAAACAAACTTGACTGCACTCGCCTGATTTCATACAGATGTGAGGCGAGCGACGTGTCGTAAGCGGCTGCTGTAGTGAGTTCCTAGTGAGTTCTGCTGAACCCTGATGTAAAGTAGCGCTTCTAGAAACGCTATTCGCTCTCGGACTAAAATATTTTGTCGATGGTCCAAAATCTTAACGAAGTCAATCATCTCCTAGGTAAATAACTCTTCAGGCAAATACATCGAACAGCATTAGTTTGAACTCGTCGTAGAATGCTAAATTGATTGCACAGCTCGCCCTCATTTTTCCTGTAATTTCCGTCAACGGTCGTGTTCATGGCGTTGGTGGTCTACATGCGTCGTGTAATTGCAAGAGAAGCGTTTTCCTTCAATAACTTTGTGTTTTTCGACTTTTTGACAGACACCGTTGATCCACAGGCAACGTGTCTGTCATTTGGTGCTAAGACTTTATGCATGCATATATATATATATACAGTCACACTTATCATACAATATACATATATATATATATATATATATATATGTTATACGATAAGTGTAACAAGGATAACGGTATGCGACTGTGTGAAACACGGCGTCGTCAGCGACAATTTAGTTTCTAAAAATACCCCGCCGGGGTGGCTACAATTCTCGTTCGTTTCTGTAATCAGCTCCAGACTGTTCCTGGACATTATATCACATACATTTAGACTGTCGAGACGTCGTGTCAAAATATTGTTCTGCCACAGCTCCACAAGGAAGAGGCAAAGACGCTCATGACGCCAAGCTATTTTTGTGCTGGTCAAGAAGTGACTTCAAGTGGATCTTCTGCTCCAGCGGCAGCAGGACCAACACCGGCACACTGGGTCGGTTAACGTTTCTGTAATAGAATTAACGGCCCTTCAAGGAACTACGTTTTTTGCACTATAGGAGCTGCTAAATTAGTTGTGTAAACAACAAACTTTTCTACAATAGACGTGGTGCGATGTTGCACGGTTGCAGGCATGTATGCGAGGACGGATGCGCTCAGAACAGATAGCCGTGCCGGCTACGTGCCGCACGTACCCAGCGCCAAGTTGGCGTGAGCTGGTGCAGCTGGAGGCTAGCCTGTAAGAACGTCGGGTGAAATTAGATAGGAATATTAAAAAACCGCTGTTTCGTGTCGGCTTTATTAATTCGATAAATGGACTCTCGACAAGAGGGAAATTTCCTGCCGATTCGGTAGGCGAAGGTGTCCTGTCGAAAACTATAAGCCAAAGGCAATGAGGAATAGAGGCCTAGATAGAAGACGCGCCTAAGGCAACGGCGACCTATCACAGACGTGAAACTTAATCCGCTGATGCTGATCTCCTCATTCGGGAAACGAAAGGACATGCGTTGGTTCTTCGAACGCGATAATCCAACAAGGGATTCCCGTCGCCATTGAGACCGGCCAGACGATTAGTTTATTTAACAGAAACTCAAACATTTTGATCACGGTGATAAAGAGCCAAACAAATGGAGGAAAATTACTTTGAAGATAAGTGCAGTTCTGGCACAGGTGCATAACGACAATGACCTCGAGTGTTGATTTCAAATCGCACAAAGGTGCACAAATCGCTGACAACGTTAGCTACGTTACCCATAACGAACCCGTATTTCGGCTTGATTCTTCAAACAGTAACTTTATATCATGTAAGTGTCTTCTATAACAAGCGTTCACTTCAACAGTTTCGCAGATGTCGAAAAACAAACCCATGAGTGAAAAATCTCACTGGTTGATAGTTGACTTTTGGGGGTGTTTAATGAATGCTCTGAATTACGGTAAAGACGTATTGGGCCCAACACAATTTTACTCAAACATATGATGGCTGTGTGTTGTTCCATCTTGCGTATTACGTCGGTAACTTGAAATATCCGACTGAATGAAATCAAATCCGACTGAGAGCTGCTTTCGTAGTTGAAAAGAAGAGGAGCTCAGTTCTGCGTGTCTTCTAAGCAATCATTATACCGTTTGAGTTTTCTATGACGTTGTCCGGTAATCCAATTAAAGGTGTAAACTTACTACTAAGAGTGAACTGTAAACTGTCTCTTTCAGCGAACTGAAACTCTTCCTATATGGATGATATACCCACTCCTGCCAAAAAGATTTCGAGTTTTGCCTTGCATAATTCATTTCGTTCAAATGGTATGTGCCAATAAGGTCGAATAAGACACGTGAATCGACAGACTTGTTGGCGTAATTTATTGACGACAACGGGTCATATCGCACATCTCGTGTCTAGGAAATAGCCAAACAAATCTGTGCTTACTTCTGGTCTTAGCAGACATACTGGTGTATGGAAACGCCTCCTGCAGCAGAAGCAGTTAGTATATAGCCACATAGATAAGTAAAAAGCGTCGAAAATGGAACGTATGCTTTGGCTATGCATCCACCACAACATTTTGCTATGGCTTGCAGTGACCGGAGGAAGTTTTGAGTAAACCTTTAAGCTAGATGCTTTCATAAAAAGAAATGGTGAGTTTTAGAGGATAATACACCATTGACGACCTGCGTCATGGATCAAAGTTACTCCCATTTGTTTTCGCAGCTTTGAATACAGATTCTCGATATTTGTCGTTGACTTTATTCGTTATAGGCCGATATTAATCAATCTTAACGAACCGTACGCGAAACGCTTTGGCCACGAAGAGTAGGAAAAGCCCATCGAGCCCGAAAAGTCCACGCTGGTAGATTACCTTTATGAAAAGCATGAGCACTTCGTTCGATACAAACAGTCATGAATGTGACACTAATTTCACACATTCATTGCATGTTCTGTAAGATAGCGAAATTATACCCACAGTTTTTGTAACGAATATTTTATATTTACTTTGTTCTTAACAAAGACATATGCGTTATTGTTATTGTATGTGTATATTTATACTTATGGAATGCAGGTAATATTGCTTACCTTCTCTTTCTATTTCGCTATTTGTACTGCGTAGATGGTAGTCGTCCCTTTCTTTTCGATAATCACCTGCGGCAGGTATAAGCAAGATAAAAATTTACGTTGGCATTCATAAGCGATTTGTCTATGATAACAGCGAAATGTCTAATTATAGGTCACTACTATGCAAGTTTCATATTCGTATCGTTAATAGCAGAAATGATTAATTCTACGGCAAACTATCATTATTTCATGAGTACAATATGAGCTGACAAATATAGTGGTTCTAACTTCTTTCTGCAAAGGATATCAAATAACAAGGTTCTTTAACAAGGTTAAAGTACAACTCCACATCTAAATTGAACCGAGACACGAAAAAGAGGCTCTATGTTTTGCTGGTCGATAGTTTACTTTAGAGACATGTATAAAGTACTCTCACGTTTCTAAAGTAAAAAAAAAAATGTCCTTCGTCGTGGGCTCATAAATGTCGTTTACGGCGGCAGTGACTCAACGGGTAAACTCTCAACCTATCGATATTACGGCTCCGAGTTCAAGCCTCAGCTAAGGCGAAGTAAACCTTCTTTATACGTTGAGTTAGCAATAACTTCCTACCCATGATATGTTCAGATTGGTCTCCTCCGTACAATAATTCACCAGACGGTTTTGTGGATTTTGTGTATTTTGGTTCATACATTCTTAAAATCGTGTACTTCTCAGACAGTGAAACTCGTTTGACCAATACCTTAACGTACGCTATGAAATCCTATCAGCGCCTGCAACCGTCGTCCTCTTTTGTTTAGTTGCAGCTACGTATGTGTCCATTGTTCGGTCAATAAACGGCCCAAATGCTCATCATTTCTCATATGCTCACCGCTGTTCCTAAGGCTATTAAGTACGGGCCTGTCTGTACGTAATGGCTGTATTACACAGCCGTTTTGTGTGGAATTTACGTCGAATATTCTAGCGGCTCAATAAAGTTGCTTCAACTAGGGAAAGTCAATATCCTTGAGAATTATTATTGCCTTCTTTGAAGTGATGCTGTGCCGAACCGTGCGTGTTTGGTTGTCCGTCATACATCTTCAAAATTGATGTCACGCTGATGTCGGGACGCCGAAATCACGCGATGAGCAGTCCGTGCTTGACACTCAGAGAGCTTCAAAGAAATGAATCTGGGTTTGAACACGTAAAAAGATTCGCGCGGGCTTCGCCGTAACCGTCCGAATGGACGCATGACGTCCCATCTGTCGATACTCCGACCAAGAACCGAGCTATTTCCCACACGAGGTGTCCCGTATCCGCCGGCATAGCATTGTTGATATAACTCGCTTCCTCACTGTTACACTTCCTAGAGATGGGATCGTTAGGCAAACTAAGCATGTACCACCAAAACCAGTCGATCACATGAACCGTTATTATTGAGAGCGGTACAAGTGGCTGACCCAGAACTCGAACCGCTTCTGCAGGTAACTCTGCCCCGTCTGTTTTTGTGGGTGTATGTCCCTCGGTGTGGGTGTCTGTGTGTGTGGGTGTCTGTGTGTGTGTGTGTAAATATATGTTTTGGTGTGCAAACCGTAACAAATGTTAGTGTGGAAATAATTCACCTATCCACAATTGTCAACGACCGCGCCGCAAAAAGTGCCACCCTTCGCCAGCATCAACCAGCGCTCAGAAGCGTCTCCCTACGCTCACTGAGGACTCTCGGTGACAGCTGCCAGCAGGGAAAAGTGCGATTGACCGCTGCCGCTGCAGTGCTGACTCAGAGAGGGCGCTATAGCGAACGCCGTCACCGTTTGATAATTGTGTTTGTTATCAGTGACCCGTCGGGTACTATACTGTTCCTTCGTCTCTTCGGTGTCAGACGCAAAAGGCTTCCCAAGCGTGGCCCCTGTTGCCTCCAGACACCCGCGCCCTCGGAGGCCATCGCAAAACGTCAGCAATGTGTACGCAGTAAGACGGACGGAGAATCCAACATGCTTCAAAGAGCGATCAAAACCCATAACTGGTGGACCATGTGGTCCGCTGTTTGTGCGGTTGCGTTCATGCTGCTGGTAACGCCCCCAAGGGCATCCGCCAGTCGCGGAATTCCTGTGCAGAAACGGTGGAACATCCATCATTTTTGCTTTCGCCGATTAAACCAAACGCATCAGGTCGGATGTTCCTCATCGTACCACGGCGACGTTGGAATCGTTCACGTGATTAAGGACGACGGCGACGTCCAATACATAATCAGTAAGGGACCAGCCGCGAAGTACGTGCCCGTTATACAGGACGTCGACCTATCGGTGAGCGTCCTCGACGAGTTTGCCCGCTCGGGACGTGTTGCCGGAGTGATCATTACGCGCAACGGTACGGCGCCGACCAGCTTCTCGCCGGATGACACCTGCCCGAACAGGCAGTGGTCTCTGCCCACCAACGTGACGCACTGCTCGTGGAACGACGTGGCGGAGAACAAAATGGGCGGCGCCTTCCTCCGCGATTATCCCTTCCCGATGTTCTACGTGAAGAACGGGACGATCACCGGGGAGATAGCCGCGTGCTTCGATAGGTTCAACCAGCCGACGCGACAGGCGACGGCGTTCGAGCGGCAGAAGTGCGCCGTCAAGTTGTACTCGCCGATGAACGCGGCCGTCAACACAAGGACGTGCCAGCGCCGCTCACAGTTAGCCACGTTCATCACCAATCCAAAGGGCTTCTGTGATCCGCTCGGAGATCACAACGTCATGACGATTCTGCCGGCGAAGGCTGGCACGGACAGTACCGACAGCGTCCTGGCGAATCAAACTATTATTCTGGCGGCCCGAATGGACACGTTCTCGTTGTTCGACGGCCTAGCCCCGGGGGCTGATACGGCCGTCAGCGGAATTGTTGGGGTTCTGGCGGCCGCCGAGGCCATTGCCCGCCACCAGGCCGACGAAAACGTGGACCCGCTCGAGAAGAACATTCTATTTGCGCTGTTCAACGGCGAGGCGTTCGACTATATCGGCTCGTCCCGATTCGTGTATGACCTCTACAAGGGCAAGGCCAACTACAACCTGACCGTCAACAGTATATCGTCACTAATCGAGTTCAACCAGCTTATTCCGCAGGTTGCAGACAACCCGACGTGGTATTCGCACGTCGACAGCCAGCAGTACGAGGACAGCAATAAGACGAAGGAGAAGTTCGACGCGATCCTTAACGAACTGAAAGAAGGTGAGGGGAGGGTGTTGGAAGTTGTACGTTTAGCCGGTTTGCTAAGAGGCAATAATGGGTACGATGCGTTTGGTACCCAACGACAAGACACTTTAGGGGGCGGTACGCTGCGGCAGAGAAGACCGTCTATCTAGTACCAGTTTGTTTCCACTTTGCTAGCGCTCGAACACTCTAAGTTTTACTTCTCTATGCTGCACGCACCGTACTTACAACACATCGATCAAGGGCTGCGCACCTGAGACGAACGTCTTTTCTATGTACTAAGCCATGGGTCCAACAGAAAAGAGGGCATTGACAAATCAATTAGATCACAGTGAGTTGTCGAGCTCGGTGG
>MNPL01009763.1:52067-63115 GCA_002081605.1 Tropilaelaps mercedesae | reverse complement strand
ATATATATATATATATATATATATATATATATAAAATATCAGATAACGAGAATAATGATAATAAATTATACGATCGTGAATGATCGTTTTGGCAATGATGGAGATTGATTGATTGATTGACTGACTGATCTTGATACGCTACGCATGTATATGGCAATGATTGATTGTGGATCATTTAGCACCAATGATCGCTATTTCGTATTGGGACAGAGGTGGGTGATTGACGGGACGGAGGGAACATGCAAATGTGCGCGAGTGATGAAGTCGACGTTTACGAGGGATAGCGTATCATTATTGTTGTGTTTGCCTAGCACTGTGACTGGTAATGTTTACATATGAGATGCCGAAAAACACGCGGATCCGATGTCGACGACACCAGGAACAGGTTATAGAGCCATTCGATCGCGGTGCACACACACACACACACACACACACACACAGTCTAAGCGCAGCAAACTGAATGACGAACATATGATCATTTTTTGATGGTAATATAATAATAATAATATAGTATCTAGGTCGAAAAATACCGAAAGCTGGGCGATGGCCACGATGGCTTTGATTAACTGACTAATCATTGAAATAACTAACATTGATGGATTGGTTGTTAGCAATTGTTGATTGATACAAACCACGGACGCGTGCGTTGTTCGAAGACGGACTAATCGAAGCCGATGAAGAGTGGACGATTTGGCCCGAATGTGTTGATGGATTGATCAACTAATTAGTGATGGACAAATGATGAACATGCGGTAGGTGACTAGGCGACAGAAAATGGCGATTATCACGAGAGGATGGTACGACAAAGTAGTGGGTTTTTCCTCTCTTTCTTTCCGAAGAGATATCCGTTTAGTGATGCCGATGCTGCTGATAACAATATGGTGATAACCGCGCGGTCTCTTGCTCCCGTCACACTCACTGGCAAAACAAGATGTGTAAAATAGCAATCCGTACGGCATAGCGAACCTGCTAACAGCCACACGACGACGGTGTTTCGTCAATTGCGCGTCAAGCAATGAGAAATAAGGGATATAAAGGCAACGAGAGAAACACATGACTGTCGAGAGGAAGTTCGAGAAGTTGCAGAGCTGTGACAACGAGGGTAGCTGCAGGTGACAATGAACGACAACGACAGATGAAGGATTGGAAAACACGAGCGATGAAATCCCACGAGTCAATGGGTCAAGTCGTGCATGTGGCTGTACAGCGAGGATGTGTGCCGTTTCGGCGATTCTGATCCCTATCCCCAAGTGAAGGGAACAGATATCGATGAAGGAGAGAATGCTGTATTTAAATCTATATATTATAACTTAAATTAAATAAAATAAAAATTGGTATTTTCTTAAATTTCATGAAACTGACTTTCCGTTGTGATGCTTAATGCGCCGTGGGGTACAAGAATGATGTGGGGCGATCTAATGGGAAATGCTTTTCAGTGTTTGACACTGGAGTAGAAAAAAAGCAGATTAAAACAAACTAGAAGGCTGGTCTGAGACTACTTCACAGTTAGTTCATCTAGTAATGGCTATAGTATCTTGTTGATAATGCCGGCATGTAGCGGTTGTGGCCTAGATAACGAAAATCAGTGTTTGGCAGCTTGTGAATATGCCGCAATAGGTACCTAAAGAATATGTTGAGATGTTGTTTTTATAATATTATGCTAATTTGGATATAGATACGAGTCGGCTACAAGTGGTAATTATACAGCTAGTGCCAATTACACAGTTAGTAATCGTGACAGATGCATTAAATTTTGAATCATACGTTCAAGACTATAAATGCTCGTGTAGCTGATTTGCGTAAATTATCTCAACGCAGTCTGATGAATCAAAGCATTTACTGCAGGATGAGCTAATAATTTCACTCAGTTGCTTCAATCCGCACAACTCAGATATTACTGTATGTTGGATAACAAGACGGCTCGACCAGACCGGCTCGCGAGAATAAACTCCAGCAATAGTAAAGGTCCACTCATACGAAGCAGACTTGATTTGGATGAGCCGATGCGACTATGGGTGAGTTTCGGGTTCGTAACGGAGTTTACAATTGAGCAATACCTGCGCAGTAACTGCGCGATAAGGTTCCACCTGTGCAGTTTACTTGTAGTGAATTACCGTGCAAGAGAATAGTTACTGTAGGTATATCATCTTTGAAAAATTGCTTTTAATGATAATAGCGTTCCTTTTAGTTGAGACAAGAACTCGATGCCACATTTCACAAGACGGCCATCATCACTCGAAACAGATATTTTGACTATAGGTATATTTAGGGTATCGTAATCATATGACAATTGCAAGATTCTTGCATGTTCAAAATTTACGAATGTAATTCGAGATTGTTCCGCGAAATATACCGTATGGGGTCCATAATAAACTATTTTCCTTAGTGTTGAAAGTGTCTAGTCTATTATTGAGATCGATACCACTTGTACACATTATTAAAAATGCTTGTTCTCAATTGATTTTTACAATCCACAAAATTATATTAGAGGGTTAAGATTCGGAGCCTTACTGCGAACGAAGGCTAAAAATCCTAGTAGTTGTTATCAGGTTCTACGTATGTATAACATTCAAAATACCACCTGGTATATCTTTGCGTTTAGCTCGGTGGCTTGGTGCATTCGTGTGCGTCTTGCGACCGGAGGAGACACGCAGGTGCATGGGTTCTATCCCCGCCGTTGTACATTTACAGTTGTGGGGTCCGTCTTACGAAGTAATGCAAAAAGCGCTACCGTGGACGTGAAATGTTGACTGATGATCTGCCCTAAAAATATTTTAATGCATCTGAGCGCAAAATTTTATTGGATGTATATCAGAAGCGTAGCATTGGCCAGCTCCAACACGAGCGACATCTGTTTGCGCGACTGAAATGCTATCTAATGAGAAGACTGTAAGCAAACCCTAGAAAGCAAACGGATACGATAATCCTTGAACAGGTTGTTGTTGTTCTAATTGAACTGTCACTCACACGCTGCCGGTCTAACGCCAAGGGACTTGTACACTCAATTCGTCTTCTATCAAATCAGAAGAAACCTGCCCTTGTATGTTGTTGTTGTTGAACATCTTTAAAGCTATTTCCTCTTCTTTTCGCTGACTTGCCTTGTAGTTATTGAGTGCAGTGATCTTCTAATTTTTTTTTATTCGGAATAGCACATCCATATTAAAACGTCTGTTCAAATAACTCAATAGCTTAATCAATGTATGATAGGTAGATTGTGTACCATGTAATTGTATTTGAAAACTGTAATCAGGGGATCTACTCTAGCCTGCAATGATGATGATCATAAGCAAATGTCGGAATATCAGATCACATAAATGTAACCAGTGGGATATTTAGAAAAAGTACACGTTGTATTTATCAGACAAGTGTAAGGTGACAAACACGACTAAAAAAAAAAAGGTCGATTGTTTAGTTGTGGGATATGAATGCTGCAGGTGTAATGCAACAGTTGTTACCGAAATGTTTGGCTCTCAACCGGTTAGTCTAAACACTCTTGTGAGTCGCATCTTATGGGGGCATACGAAACGCCAAATATGTTTCCAACTTTTGAGGTTGCGTGAGATCTGTAATTGAAACAGTGGATTTCGGTAATGCTGTTACGGAGAAACTAGATTTCGATAATGCTATCAAACCTGTTTTGCTTGCCTAGTGTCATAGCCATTCTTGTGTGCTCTTTCGGCTCTGACAGATTCGCTCATTCGAGCTCAGCGTAGCGTAGAAAGGTAAGCATGGTGAGCTTGTCATAAAAGAATAACAATGACATTTAAGAGGTCCATTTGCTAGAATGCGTTTATTTTAGTCTCAACAAGCATTTTACAAATGGCCGACGGTGAGGCAGACTTCTTGGCTCAGGTGGAAATGAGTAATGTATGTAGGGTTGCGAAACCCAGTATCGCCCCCATATGCAGCAACTCTAAACCCTCATCTTCTCATGCTAGCATGCACGCCCGGGCCGTATACAATAATTGGAGGTAAACAATATACAAAACATGTAGAAGCAAGTACTTCTGTTACGTCGAAGATGAACAGGCCCAACACTTCAAACAGGTGTGCGGCTGGCCATCTCTTCGATACGGATTCGTGCGACAAAACTGTCAGAGTCAGACATGAATTCGACTAGATCATCCGCGGTCTGTCGTAGACGCAAAGCTTTATGAAATTAGTGATTTTCTTAAGCCTATATATATATATATATATCTGAATTCAACACTTTACGTAAGTTATTGATTGCGAACTTTTGGCGTCAGATATTGTTTGGATCGAAGACTCGTAATCCGGGTGATCCGGGGTTGTGATCGACTTTTCATTATGACTTCGCGAAATGTTTAGGCTATTTAACAAATAATATTCTTTTTTTTTATCTATTTAATTGCTGTGCTTCACGAAGACATGTACGGACAGCTTCTCCGCTCTTCGCGACCCAAATCTCCTTGCAGAGTTCGCCGAACTAAAATAGGCAAAAACACACATTAAAAGTATTCGACGACGAACATTCGAGGCCAGACCAGACACCAACGAGCACGTGATGTTCTACTTGTAGTTTCTAGATGTGCTCTTTCTCTAGTCATCGTCCCTTTTTTATCGACAAAGAAAAAACATGTATTATTTTCGCATAACATTCGCCAAGAGTCGCTTGTCGAAAGGAAATGCGGCACGATTCTATTCATGAAGTAAGGATGATTTAGATTTCCTCTGTTTGTTACTGAAATAGCGACAACTGGACGAGTCCTGCCATCAAGTAAGCAAAAATTTGGGTTGTGAACCGATGTATGAGAAACTAAAGTTAGCTGTGTATTAGCTGTGTGTCTTGTTTGCAAAATAGCAACCAACAGTTTTCGACATGGACGCTGAAATGAATAGCCGCCTCGGGAATCGTTTGGTAGAGAGCTGTAATTGCAGCCGAAAACATGCGTGTTCGTTTATACGTGGAGGTTGAAATGACAGATTATTCAGAGCAAGAATTGAAGATGACGAAGAAACTTACGCGATCGTCTTTCGCCGGTGGGTATTCTTCGCTGTCGCTCGAGGCTGCGCTGCGACGGTGCCTGTGTTGCATTGCGCATCAAACTTTCGATAAGTTCGTCACCGTCCGTGCCCGACATGTATTCGCCTAGACAGCGAAAAATATACGGTAGACGTTAAACTCTAAACGTTTCAAACGCTGACAATTGAAATTAATACTCTGATGATTAATACATGTCCATCGAGAGAAAGGCGTCATGGCCAGATCGTTGGAGATTTCCGATGAATCTCAACTCCATCGAGTCAGAGAGAGCCAGGCCATTCGCATTGTGGAGTGTCACACTACAACAACCAGAAAATAGTATAGCAGAACAGTTAGCTGAAATAAGACATCGCTTACTCACCTTCCTTAATGGAATTGTGCCGGGACATCTGATTGACAGATCCAGCTCGACTTCGTCTGCCTAGCGAGCCCCAGTTGCGATAGTCGCCATCAGAAGCATCCGATGAGTAGCCATTAGAGAGTAGACGGGTCAGCTCGCGTTCTGACTTCACGGAACCTCCTCTCACTCCACGAGGCAGGGTACTCGCGCGCTCGGGAGTTGCTCCACGCTGCAGCGTTCAACAAAAAAATCATCGGACTTCACGTTATGAACGCGCACAGGTAATAGCTACATTCAACTTGTTATCGATCGGAAACAAGGAGTCGACTGGAAGAATTTCACTTGTTAATCGGACTTGTCGGGTCCTAAAAAGTGCATCTTTAAAAGCTGGTTTTTAACTGCACATTGTCCGAAAATGCTGAAGCTAATATTAACACGAAAAATATTTCCAAAAGGTAAATATTATGTTCAAGTTTTGCACCGAGTCAAGGCCGCTTCTTTTGGCTCGTGTAGCTCGTTCTGCTTCCCGTCGTTTCTTCTCGCTCTGTTCTCGAATCTTTTCGCGCGTTGTGCGATATTCTAGAGCGAACTCAGAGACGACTTTGCAGATGGCGTGAGGTTTGGCGTCCTTGATTGTGTACAGTGGATGACCGAAGTACACCATCAGCTTGTGAAATCTGAAACAACGATCACATAGGAATAGTGTAACTATCGAAACCACAAGGCAAATAGAGAAACACTGGCGAGAATACATGCAATTCTTTGAGGTTTAATAAGCAATTAAATGCCCATACGCTTGTCTTGACGAATAGCAATGCGCTCAGTTCTGAGACGGACGTCTGAGTAAGCGGTTGTTTCCGCTTAGATTTTTTTAGCTCAATAGAAATAGCTGAGTTAAAAATCTATAATTAAAAAGTTAAAAAGAGTTAAAAAACTATAATTGTTCTGCGTGTATTTCGCCCGTCCAGAATTACGGAAAACTGAATTTCAAACTGTTAGTGTTGGTAGTCGTTGGATCTATCTGCCTCGTGGCCCGACTATGCACACACATCAGTAATTTGTCAATAGGGAATAGTTTTTTGCAGGTATTTGTTTCCTATACTTTTAGTATATGCAACACCAACGTAATATAATCATATTGAAGCAGACATTAACTCGCACCTGTTGATGACCCGCTTATGGATGATGCCGAGGACGGTGATACGTTCGGCACAATCCGATAGGAAGGTTGCAATCGACGCGAGACCTTGTTGGCCGTCGTGCTTTGCAACTGCTTTCAAATGCTCCCACGAGGCCTTGCAATCAGTCTCCAACTTATTTAACGTTTTTGCCGTCTCCTCGAAGTCCACCTGTGGTCATTAATAAACCGCACAGTAGAGCGCAATTTGAGTACGATGCCCATTTTCGGCGTAGCGCAGATGTGTGCATAGGGCAAACAATTCAAGGTTATTCAGAGCCGCGTTGCTGCTACGCTATCTCTCAAAGCAAATTTACTTTTCCACTTGGATTTGCTTGAGTATCCTATTAGGCCGTTGTACGTATTGATATTCGATTAATCTCGTTTTAAAAGGCCAAAAAATCTAATTTAGATAACCTGCTAGATCGAAATAATCCAAATTATTATCGTTTAGGTGCTATAAATGGATCGCCGCAAGCTGTGGTCTACATAACGAAGAAAACCACCAGAGATTTCAATGCTTTGCTACCAGCCCGTACGCTCACCTTTGAGCTGCGCGTAACTGACGCCATCTCTGAGTAGAGATCGCTTGAGTTCGGATGTCGCGCTGATACAAACTCTACCACGTGAAACAGAAGGCTATGTTTGTATACAGTGTCCTTCACCTCCGGCAACTGTGGTGCAAATATCAGTTCATCGTTAGCAACGGTCAGTGAATTGTGGGGCCGTGAAACGAGAGATTAGGAAGCTTTAAAAGCTGATTAAAGTAGGATCGCATCCCTAAAATGGGCTAAATGTTGTGTCTGAAGCACCTGGTAATTTCTATGGTTGAAATTATACTCGCAAAAATTTTTAAGAATCAATACGGATGAATGAAAAGCTAAATTAAAATTGGGAAATTCAGAGGTAGGCTTTGCAGACGACAGGTATGTGCATACACCTGTGCGTCGGTGACAGCTCACAGACAAGAATCCTTGGCGCAAAGTTTGAGCAAATTATTAATATAAAAAGCGAAATTTAACAATAAAATGCGCTCATACGGATTGTACGGTGTCTACTAAACGTAAGCGTACTGTTAGACTTTTGCCCACCTTGGCAAGATAATCAAGCTGAAATCCTTTGACGGGTGCACCGTTGAGGAAGTTTCCGATAGCAAGCACCGTCGAAAGGATTACACGAAATGTGTTATTGTTCTCAATTTCTACTATGGCTTGTTTCAGATCCATGAGCGGCTCCGCAACCTCTTTTTCCAACGCGTTATAGTCCAACACGAAAGCCCATAGTCTGTAATGCAACATATCAATCTAGTGAAGTTTGTCGCACTTTATATTCAAGCTCGTATCAGTATGTACAGCCTAGTTCATTTCTGTAGCCAAAATGTTCTTCCACACGGAACTGAACGTGTGTGGGGTTTCACCTCCCATTCATCTATTTTTCGCTAAATGTGTTTTGGTACGGGAAACACTGACACAGTGGTTTATTTAAATCCCTATTGTGAATTGGGCCTCTGTTTTCAATGCTGAATGCTCGGATTGGCCTGCGCTAATTGTGTTTCTACAGACGCTCAGGCACGATAGCCGTTAAAAACAGAGATAAGCAATGCTAACGTTCATGGCTAATCCACTTAGTCGAACCACCTGCGGGCTCAACTTATCCTTGAAGATCATCAGAACGTCATCACTTCTATTGTGAATTCACTATGTCGACCAAAAACGCTTGTTTGGCTAATTGAGTGATGTCGCCTAGAGAAAAATTAGTTTAAATTGGTATACATGTGTGTGTGTGTGTGTGTGTGTGTGTGTGTGTGTGTGTGTGTGTGTGTGTGTGTGCCCTTACTCGTGCGAACACTTACTCAGCTATGAGGTATTATGTCTTATTATTCGATGCCCTACCTAAGCCTTGGCTCGAGTTCCGTTATGGATGACAGCGTCAGCAAGAAGTTTTCGGCATTACCGAGCGGAACATCAGGATTCGCCATTTGGGCCTCAACAATCTTGTTCATTTCCTCGGGCTGCGGTATCATCGTAGTGAGGATTTTCTCAATGCCCTCTCGATTCATAATGGTTGAATCCATTTTCAAGATAGCTGTGCGGATTGTCCGAGGGTTGGGCAGTTTTGTCATCCCGATGTTGATTGCGTTTGATCGTTTTGCATCTAATACTGTGATCTCATTTTTTTTCCCTTCTTGTTTCTGCAAAGTGGTACAAAACAAAATTATAGTAACGTACTAATAGGAAGAACATAAACATTTTCTTTTTTCAGGACAGAACTGAACATCATCTATTAGCGAAAGTATGAGAAAAGGAGAAGCTAAATTTTCGGCTTCCTATACGTACTACTTCATTTAGATATTTAATTTACTTTTTCGTAAATTTTTCACTAACCATGACAAGGCTATGACCAGTAACTTTGTGTTAAAAGGTGGCAAACATAGTAAAATAGCCAGAACCGTTGCAATTGACAAGCATGGCATTACAGACATTCAAAAGTTGAAAATTCCTAATATTCTGTTCCGTTATTGCCAAGGTATGTGAAATTTCACGCGTCTTGATTTCTAAATCGTAAATCGTTCGCATGGCGTATCCACAACAAACTGCGCGTTTGTCGCTTACAAACATGACGCATACAGGTCACAGATGCTAGAAACTGTGGCACGCGTCTTAAGCTAGCCATCTATTGCGCAACCGAATCGCACTAAAACTATCAGGAGTGTCGCGCCCCAGTGAGCACCGCCTTTTGGCGCTCCTTTCACGAACGAGCATGACAAGTGCCCAAAACTTGGTAACACAAATCAAACGCTCACCGCATTGAGAAGCCCGGTTAAGCGATATTGAATCACCGATGATTAAATCTGTAGGCTGGACGCCAACGCAATGCAGTAGGATAGTGCCATGACAAACCTAAGCAGGAATTTTAGTAAATTTTTTTCAGACGCGTATATCTAGGTGAACTGTGTTAGTTTAGCGAGGTTCTACTATGTAACAATAATTCGCTGCTCTCGTGGTGTCGTCACTATCGCCGCAGGACCCGAGTTACGAACTGTGGTCATGTGGCTCGATGTGTTTTATTTAGAATTTTAGAATTTTATTTTTTAGAATTGGACTCCATTGTCGTACCATTGTAGCCATAGGCAGAGCCGTGCAGACAGAAAGTCTGCCATGATTATCTTTGCCAGTGGTGGACGCAGCCATCTGATCACAATTGTCGTTCTAGCGTGATCTAAGCAGTAGTTTCGTCCGTTTACCTGTTTCATGAGGTCCTTTGCCTTATTCTCGAATAGTTCCTCTAGCCGCGCGCTGTCTATTTCTTCGCGAGCTAGCTCGTCCCAGATGGTGTGTTGCTTCTTGATTCGTGCCAGAAGCATTGGGTCCTCCTTGATCTCCTTCCAGAAAAGCTTGACGGTCTTCTTGTTCTTCTGAATTGTCGGTTGGGCGCCGGGTTCGTTCCTGCGGAGTAGTCGAACACAAGCTTTCGTTACGAACGCGCAGAATATCCGCCCACTCAGCTGTGTACTAGGTCAGAGCCATCCGGTCACTGGCGACTTTGCCAACGAGTCGACCAGCCAGTTCATCGTATGACCGATATTACGAAATGTTCTTACGATGTGCGTCACTACTAGCTAAAATTACGTCATCGAAATGGAACTACCGACGGTATTCGCTGGTGGAAGCTTCGTAGAGAAAGAACGCGCCAAGTGTTAACCATGAAATACATCGTAAACATATACGTTTATGGGCTTGTGAGCTTTTCTCTTGTGATGATGAGCGTCGTTTATTGATGATGTGAGCTGCTCTGTGATTGGAATACACTGAATCTGTTGGGTTAAAAAGAGCTAAGTTTTGGTGTATGAATTTGTTTCTCACGTCGGATCATCACGCATGCGTCCGATAGATTATTGGTATATCGTTTTTCTACGTCATTCGAAAACTGCCGGATAGAAATCGCTTTCACACATCTTTTGAAACTCTCACACGCCACCTGGAGCCGCCCTATTGGAAACTTTGTAGGACAGGCCTTAAAGGAACCTTTCGTGTTTGAAAGCAATATATAAACAGAATTACACAAAAAGTGGCTATAGATTTTCAAAGAAGTCAAAGGATTGTTCGTTTGAAACAAAATGAATAAACGGAAACATGTTTGCAGCGCTTCATCGAAGACTTGCTAGCTCAAACCTTCCCACTCTAGACTTCAATACCCCATATTATGCAAACAGGTAATACGGTAGGCTTTTAAGATAACAGGATACGCGGAAAATCCTAGGGGACCCTATAAATAGTAATTAGAACAACATAAACATTTTATAATAAGAGAAATACATAGTTTTTTACTGCCCCATTGGATTGCTTACCTGTTTGCAGCCCACGGAAGTTGACTAGAAGGATGCTGCTTCTGCTGAAGGAAAGGAGGTGTCTGTCCACGAGGACCCATGGTGCCGAATGGAGCTCCTGGCCGAGCGCTAAAAGGCGCTGGTGGAGGTGCTCGTACACCGAAAGGTAACGGAGGCTGGGAAAGAGATCCGGGAGGTG
>MNPL01009763.1:31700-51453 GCA_002081605.1 Tropilaelaps mercedesae | reverse complement strand
GGCGGGGGACATCCGAAACCGGCCATCGGCGGCGGAGGCGGTGGCGGCGGAGGTGGAGCTCCTCCGCCTGCTCCAAAAGGTCCTCCACCGTCGTTGAGAACGGCAACGTCGTCCTCTTCGCTGAGGTCAGTGAAATCGAAGTCATTGATGAATAGCGGCCGCCTGACGGACTTGATGAAGTCCTGCCATTGAACTGGGCTTCCAGACTTCCAGATCATATCCTGCAGGATGCTGTCTTTCTCAAGATTATTGAACTTTTGTAGGTTATTAGAGAATTGCTGGTTATTGTTGGACGGGATCTTGCCGAAGGTTGGCTGAGTAGCGTAGGGAGGTTGTCGTGAGGAAACGGCCGAAGCGTCAAGAGAAGCTGGCGGCCTCATCGGTGAATAGTTCGGTATTTTTTCCGTGAGTCCCTGTTCGATGCGTACATCGATAAAAACGGTACAAGTGCGTCAGGATGGCGTCGCTATGAAAGTGTCTGCCCTGAAAAACTCGTAGAACGCCTAAAATAATTTTTAGGATAACTCCAGATCGGTACCTGTGTACGCATCTGGCTCCGGCACACCGACCTACCTGCGGCGAGTATCCGGCTGCGTTCAGACTCCTCGGCTGGTGATCCGGCACCTTTGGGATGTTGTCTTGTGCATGGTGGAGCGCTGAAAGGTCAATCAGCTGTCGCCGAGGAACCTCCTGTCGACGCGGGGCATCGGCTGCCTCCTGCTCCTGGATCGTCTGTTCGAATATGTTTTTGAACTGGCGAACGTTTGCAGAGCCCTGCGCTCCCTGTCCGCATATCTCCATAGGTTCACTGTTCTCGTCCTGGAGATAGTCCCGCATCTGGTGGTCGTCCCTCCACCGTCGCATAGCCGGCGTCAGGTCGCCGTCGTTAAACGACGTCTCCTCTACCGAGCGGATGAGGTTCTGAAGAAGCGGCGACGGTTTAATCTTCGTAGGCGGGCCATCGTTAGGGTTATGGCGACGGCTTTTTCGCGTCGGATTTTGTTTGCGGTTCCTGCGGGGCACAAGTCAGGCGCCGACTTAGTTTGAAATCTAATGCACGTGCATGATTAGGACTGATCTAAAACGATTTAGAACGGCTATGACTATAAAAAAAGTTTGAGGATATTCACAAAACAATGATTTGGCCCTGACGTCCCACTTCTGACGGCGTAGGAGCTCTATTCGAAATTGGAGGCGTGCTTATGTGCGTCTCTGAGTCGGCAGAACAGATCTGCTAATAGTCTATGCAAAAAAAGAGTACGGATCACACGTAAAAATTGCGTTCGTTGTTGTTTAGTATAAGGAGTCAATGAGGCGTGACGAACAGTGCCACGTAAAGGCGCTTAGACTTCCTTCTTTCGTTGATAGTGTCCACAGGACGTTACATCTTCATATCGAATTTGTCACTCGTTCGCGTTGTCTGTAACAGGCATAGATAGAATACCTGCATCCAACTTTGGAGTTCGTATGTGACGCATTGCATCCAACTTTGGACACGAACACTACATATATGACGATGTCTAATGTGGTAGTCTGGCGATATCCCAAACTACTACATCATGTTCGAAAATTAATTAAATGTTTGGTCACGCTTGATACGAAATTAGTTAGAGAAGGACAAATTAAAACAGCTGACATTTTTACTTAAAGCTGCTCCATTCAAAAAAATGAAATGATTCTGAAGAATGATTCTGACACACCTTACGCAGGCTGGAACCTTTGTGTTAGGGGAAGCGAAGCCGTCCTCCAATCTCAGAATATTCTCGTAGAGCTGCAGCTGTTGTAGGAGATCGTTATCGACGCCCTGTTTGGCCATGTAAAATTGCACGACACGCTCCATCCCCATCTCTTCGAGGGAATCGACGATGTCATAGTACGTGTCCTGGTCCGGGACAGCATCTAAGGTCTGCAATGGAACACGATTAAATCTACGTGAGTTTTTTGCTTGGCTTAAAAATTTCTCGCGCTTTAGTCGTATTACGTCGGGCTTCCGGGGTATATAACCAGAAACGGTGTTGTAACACCCCCAAACGTCTTCAGTCTGCTGCCTCAAGAACAGACGGATCCGTGTGTGCAAACCAGAAGTGGATAAGCAATCACTCCTTCAAAGATGATCAAATCTCGCGAACAGAAAAATCTTCCACTTCTGGAGCTGGCGCACCTCTTTCGACGCTACGTCTGGCAAGTTAGGTGGTTGGTATCCATGCACTTGTAGGAACCGCATCAACGAGTCGGCCAAGGTGTCCAAAAGCTCGATATCCTCTACCTTCACGTCGAAGGCCAACGAAAACCTCGAACCAAAGCGTCCGTCAAGCATCACTGTAGTCCTCTATGCCAGCCGATAGGGGGCCCAGTCCTTTGTCGACCGCTTTACCTCAAACTCGTTTAGCTCTGCTGGCCGCTTACTAACAACGAGCTAACAGCGGCCGTCTATAGTTTCTGCTTCAAGCCGTTTTCTTCACAAATGTGCTAGGCGCGTGGTTAAGCTCCGTTGGCGACGGTGAGGGTGTCCGCCCGCTCGAAGTGAAGGCCGCGAGCGAGGTTTGGTGGCAACCGCATATTCTGTCCGCTCCCTTCCAACGCGTCAATTGGATTTGTTCGCCAGTGGGCAACGAAAGCGTAGCAGATAAGCTTAACGGTAATCACACAGGCGAGCTGCATTGTAAATTCGTAGGAGGTGCTAAATGAGTTCCGATTGCTTGGGTCATTGAGGAGGACATGCGTATCGAAGTTCTCGTGATCGCGGAAGAACGTCTCCGACAGTTTAGCACAGCCTGCCATTAGCGAACGGCGTGAGCTTTAATTTGAATTTTAATGAATTAACGGCATAAACTTGGTCTGTGAATCGGAACAAAGTACTTGAGGGTTCTCTCTGCTGTAGATGCTCGTTGTTGCTTACGTAATGTCCGCCTCAATTAATGGCAGCACAGCGCAAACTGGCTAGAAGCATTCATCAAAGCGTCTTAATAAAGAAAAGCTTCCAAATTTATGAGACTGAAAAACTTGAACGGCTAAGTTGTTCACTGCAGATCCTATGCAGACAGTCGGCACAACACCTAGCGACTCCGGCGCTAAGTTTGAAAATCGATGTAATGTTTTCGCGTGCATGGACGTAGAACAATAATCGAATCATTTCAAATTGGCGGAAAGCTACTACTCGACATAACTTCGTTTACGTAACTGTACCCCTTCTGCTGCCGTACGGTCCCGCGCGGCTCTCTGACAACACGGTGGGCATACCTTATTTATGAGGGACATGGCGAAGATGAGCAATTCCATATCGGCATTGTCTCTCTGCGAAAGGATCTTCATGACACTCGACCAGGGCTTCAAGTTGTGCGTCTGCTGTACGCGGAACATCGCGCGCAACAACTCCAAGCAATTTGAGCCTGTATACTCGAGGAAAACGAGGAGAAGCTTTAGGGCAGCCTTTACAACCAAGCGATACTGTAAGAGAGAAGAACATTTTTAATAGTCGTAGGTACAGATCACTTGGCTGTGGCCTTCTTCCTTAAATATGATTACGGCATCACCCTGGTCACTTGTCCGCTCGTCCGTTCCTACGCGTTTGTAGAAAGTCCTACAGGTTTTATTGGCACGAAAAATTATGCAGTGTGTTGCTCGTTTATCACGTTTCTGTATCAACTACTATGAAATGCGCATTGACTGATGTAACCCTATTAGTGCTAGAATAGTGCTTGCGATTGTAATGTCTTTGCTAGGACATGTCGAAGGTAAGTTCGTGTATCCTCACAGGTTACGGTGTTTGCGGTACTTACGTTCGACTGAGTCAGTAGATAGAGCCATTGGATCGTCTGGTTGTGTTTAATTACTCCATGCATGCCGTCCACGTACAACATCACCTGGCCCAGGGCTAGTATAGGACAAATCAGAAAATCAGAGCGTGTCAAGTAACCGGGTGAACGCAATTCGTTCAAGGAATATCATCAGAGAAAGAGAGATCGGGGTAACACCTTCTTATTCATTGATTTTGACATACTCATCCGTAAGGTTAAATAAAGGTCATAAGAAGAAATATATATATATATATATAAGGAGAAATTTTATTGCCGATTCGACGTTGTCGACTTTTACCTCTAAGTATGTAGTTCTGATAGTTATGGTCGGAATTTTGGCCGATTTTGACGAGCACATCAAGTCCGCGATTTTCAACGAAAGCGTGCACGAGGTCTTTGTCATCCTGGAACACCTGTTTCAGGGCGAACAGCGCGCGACGCAGGTCGCGTCCGCTAGAGTTTACGAGTTTCTCTGCAAGGCAATGATAGCTATGAATGAAAATATAGGTTGAATAAGGTCAACGTTGTACCAAACTCGCTGAAACAATTTTTAAAAAAGTTACATGGGTCTAGGTGACGACCACCTGAGGCTCCTCTACATCGGTTCGTCACTCTGTAAAGATTAATATCGTGTAAATATATTTCATTGAAGCGCGTTAAATTTGTTGAGATCGCGTAGCAGTGTACTAGACTTAATTGCCGTTTTTTCCACTGATCCTTTGAAGTTCGTTGAATTAACGCTGGTCATATCCGAGTGAACGGCAGTGCCACCGAATATCGTTCCACTGGACTTCGATTCTTAACATGACCTTCTATGTGCAGCCGTCCTAGTATTTGTTAAAACTCCGTTCTCATTAGTAGCCTCTCATTAGTAGTAACCTTTTAACCAGACGATTCTTTTTTCATACAGACTTCGTGGTTGCTGTCTCGTCGACGCCCACAAACAATTGTTTGTTATTGCGGTCGCAAATGACCTCGCGACAAAATTCGGCCTACGCTCGAGTACACGTAGTCATCTCGGCACAACCAGATATCCCTATCGCGTTCCAGACACCAGTTCACGTGTATCACTGCAAAACAGCGAATGCCAACACATTTGCCAGCCGTCGCTTTTCGCAAAAGCATTGCTCAAGACGATGAAAGGTTGAATATCTCATACTTGTGTTGCATTTTACCGAGGGCCCAATTTGAAGTGGGTGGTATCGACCGACAGGCGATGAAATCGCGTCGTTTACAGCGTCGACCCGTGGATATCGACTGTTAAAGAGTTATCGTGCTCAACTGGCGCTTAGAACACCGTTCATGCTAAGAGAATGTGTCAGACGCAAACCGATTTGAGGACAATTGTTGCGTACGCGCGAAGGACCTGCATCCGTTTGAAGAACAACAACAGTGTGCTTACCTATGAAAAGCAAAATTCGAAACCGCTGCCAAATGCGAACTTTATACTCTTTTATTTGAAGGTCATAAGGCGTATCGGTAAAACTGAATATAACAAATATCGCTCCAATTCTATTGCGTTTTCATAGCGACATGATAACAGATGCTTAGCGTTTTAGTCCCCTTTTGGTGTACTTAATTATAGGCATCGCAAAAAAATTCAGCGCTATACTTACTCTACTTAGTGGCACGGAACGGAGAGCGGGAAAAGTGAAGAACTTCAAAGAAATGCTTCGTATCAAGGATTTCTATGCACTCAGAAAATGGCAGAATCACCTGAAGGTATTTGATGAAATGCTCACTTGTTTTCATCAACGTGATGGCGAGCACAGCCTGAACGAAGCGCATATGTTGAATGTAAGAATTTCAAACAACGTTTCATCAGCGTACAACATTCGTAAACTGCTACGACGCTGTACGACGCTTAATCCGTCGCTTTCGCGCATTTGTATATGAATCCTGCTAACGGCGCGACGTCGCGTTGTTGCAAGATGCTAACCGCATCAGCTACGCCAGGCCCACCATAGTCGCATGACCCCCAATTCTTTTCAACTCACTCATCATTGTTGTTCTACCGACGGACATCTAAAAGGTGCCAAGATGGTGCCAAGATGGTGCCGGCGTATGGTTCCACATCTCGCGTTGAACCCATTCATTTTCATTATTATCGTACGGATATCGTCTATGCAATCAGCGGAGACAGTGACGTGTGAAGAAAAAGCCCCGACACATTAAACATGTCAGACTCTGTTAATATTCAACGACGAAAACATCAGCTGTAATGGCGAGGTCGCCACGAATCTCACTCCTACGTATACGAAAGCTTTCATATTTCGTTTATTCACGGAGGCCTATGCAGTGGTAAATGAATAGTCATTTTAGCTTCGGAACAAAAGTAGATCAAATGGTCAATAGATTAGAACGTAACTTACCTGGCAGCTACCAATAAATCTAACAACATTTGCTTAAAGCGAGACGATGAATTGTCAAGCATTTTATTCGGCATTATAGTCAAGATGTTTTGGATCGGTTTTGTTTCAAATAGGACCAGTGATGTAAGCTTCAAACTTATTGTTCGCCTAACCCCTTTTCAGCAGGGGGCTGCTAGATGCTAGATAAGGCAGGATTAAGTTTCGAGTTCAAGGACGAAGAGAATCCCTGAGGTATTTGAAAAATTCATATACCATAATAGATTAAGTTTTTATATTTGTGGAGCTGAGACATCTAATGTTGACGCAGAGCTTTTACTCAAATGCACTTTTTTTTGTTTCTTTCAAGAGAGGTGAGTTTCTTTAGTTTCATGAGAAAGGCACACGCAACTGTTTAGCCCAACGCCATGACTCATAACGCGATTACTAAGCGATCTGCAAGTGGGGACTCCTACAGTTGTGTGTATCTCATTAAGATGAAGATTCTGGACACGTCTTCCAGTCTTCTCAACAGACGCTCATAGCAAGAATGACTCTTAGCGGGATACAGGTACACTTCTATACGAACATCTGCCTATGAAGTGAGTCTGTGGGTCGTCCTTGTGCGCTAGACAATAGAAGCCTTGAAGACAGTGAAGACAGAAACCCTCACGGCCATCGAACGTCGCAGCGGCAACCGGAGGCGATAGTTAACCAGATATTGCCTACAGATCAGGTGTAGTCGGCAACTACGAATCTACATCCTTGATACGACAGTTCTCTACAATGTAGAAATGCGTACCGGCTGCTAAAGACGTGTGATTGGGACCCATTGGCGAACGCTGAGCCATTTAAAAAAAGAACTCCTTTGAGAGGAGAAGGTCATTAATTAGAGGTGGACATCGAGACAAAGTGAAATAAATGCTTACCAATAATAGCATGTACACGAACTGGCAGCTGAGTCCTGAGTACGATGGACGCGTCGTCCCTAGAAAGTTTGAACAGTTTGTCGTTAGCGATTTGTGCTGTTGTCATACGTGACGCTCCATAACGTGTACCTCCTCGCGTATGAATTCGGTATGTGAACACGCCGGAAAAAAGCTATTCGTAATAACATTTTAACTTCAGGTTTTACATACACGAAGCATTGTCTAACATTTTGGGTATCGAGTGCGCGAGAATAGGTAGTGACGTTATAACATTTAGCCACACAAAAAATTCGATAGAATACGACAGTATGTTGAGAAAATTCGTTTCGGCCAGAAATTTAATGAAGCCAACTGTAAATCACTCGACAATTATTTCGTTAGCTCTAACTAAAACTTCTGAGACCAGTTGTCGTCGAGTGCAGTTTCTATGCGTGGACACTTTGTTCAGTTGACAGGAAGACAATTTGCATGCTACGTCATGTCCGGAAACTACGTCTGATATAAATTTTATACTCTTGGATCTGACAAACTATAATCTCCCGACGTAAAATGACTCGTGTGATTGAACTTGATACCGTCCGAATGCTGCGAACTCATCTCTTTGCTGTTCTATCGATGAGTCTAGATCTAGGTAGGCTCCTCCCTCGTCCGAATGCCGGTACAGCTGTAGACAGCTGTCATCCACCTGGAAACAAGACGAACCACATTGAACACATAGTGGCCAGTTGCAACTGTTCTGTCTCACACAATTGTGCTTGAACTCCCTCCTATTACAAGCTAATAGCTTCGTCTGCTTGTTTAGCTTAATGCGCTTAGGCTGTTTGTAACTTTCGGGTGGCCAATGCCATCGACTAGCGCCGCGGAAGAAGCCACATTTCCAGACGCACTTGGCCAGAGGCACGAGAAGTCCTGTCATTGAGACATCGATCCAAAGTAACTCCACATATTCGTTCGCCATTTTCTCGTGCTTCATCATTTTTCAGCTGATATTTGTCACTTATTCGCGCATTATTGTGGCAGCGTTCAGAATACTACTACAACCTTGTGTGGAGCTCGTAGGAATCGATGGAGAGCGCTGAGCTGGGTGTTGAGGGGTACAACGGCGTTGAAGGTAAATGCGTTGGCGGTAGAAATTGGCGGTTGTGGGGCGCCTGACGCCGTCCCAAACGGATCAGTGTCATCAATAAACTGCACTTTGCAGGTGTACATCGTCAATCACTGATGTGAACCGATTCCAAAAAGTTCGCTCGTTGCCACTGTTTAGGCTATCGCCAGAAAAAAGAAGCAGACGTGACGGAGGGCTAAATTTCACTGGCACGATTGGTCATAGGCAACGCGTTTGATGTGACTTGACGTTTGCCCCACGCGCCACCTTGGCGACGAGGTTCACCGGTACAGATTTGCACACACACACACACACACACACACACACACGCGTCGAGAAATAAGGCGAAAAGGACACACGTGGGCAGAAACACTGGTCACCCTCGACAACGAATGGAGAACTTTGCCGCCAGGCGAAACGTGTTACGGGGAGAAAACAGAAACCTAGAATGTGCCGGCGAGAAGTAAAGGAAAAAAGAGAATGAAGAAGGAAGAGAACAGAAACCAGCCAGCAAGTGGAAGAAGTGAAGACTGAAGGGGGAGTCCCTACATGCTACACAGCGCCCGGTGGCTGGACGGTGACGGAAGCACCGGTTCTTTGAGTGGTATAAATAGCCAGGAGAGCGATAGGCGGCATATGGGCTAGGTGAGTGGATAGGGTTGAGGGCACACCATAACGCTGCGATCAGCCACTACGGAAACGTAGAGACCGACCGACCGACCGACCGTCGACGAGGTCCAGCTGAGTGAAAATGCGAGCCCCGTCCGAACCAAATGGGAAGAAAGGGAAAAAAGATGACTCTCAGGGGCGGGAGTGCTGCGCGAGGGTAGCCGGACGCGGCGGAACCCGGCGAGACGGGGCTCGAGCAGCGCCCCGGTGCTATGACGAGTGCATTGAGCGACGCTAGCGAACTGGTCTTTAGCCCAGGTCCGTGGGCCGGGTTAATCTGGGCTGAGGCCGACACGGCACAGCATCGGCAGGCACATTGCGTCGGCGTGCGACGGGCGTCACACATGACCTAAGCCTTGTGATTCAGCTCTAGCGTAATCCGACGTCAGATTAGTTGGCAGCCCTAGTCAATGTTCACGCTACACAAATGCAATTATGCTGTCAGGGACATTACGTCCGATCAGACCTCGGATCGACCGCATTAGCCGCGAGGCTACGAGCCAGACAAGGAAAATGTTGCACACGCATAGAAATCATTCTGACTACGGTGTTTGCCATGCGGCGGTTCGGGTCTCGTGGCTTTTTCTGCGCTGGTTGTGCCAACGCAGATCTGCCGGCCTTAACGAGGTGGGGAAGCAGAGTTCCGAGTTCCACGTAGAAGAGTAATGACTTCTCATCTTGCGGGTTCTTTCTACGGCCACTTGTTCTCCCCAGGGTAGGGAATCGCTGACGACATGTTTCGGCGATGTTTCTAAATATAAAACGACCGCTTGTGTTTTGCCTGGCGCGAGTCAATAGCACGGCCAATCCGCGCACAGATCCCCAGGCGGCGAGGCGACTGCCTAGAGAGACAAAGAGCTCTAATAGTTACCTGTTCAAGTTGTGGTCCAACGGTCCTGAGTTGCCGCCACTCACCTTGCTCATGATGCCCTGACCCTTCTGTACCTCTCGGACACGAATAGCGCTGCTGTCGAACTCCTCGATCTTTGGCAGGAGTTCGGACCTCATCGAATCTTTAGGTCCGTGTACTTTCACCTGGGACGCCTCAACCTTAAACAGCGACATCGCGTCCTGGCTCTTCTCGAACGGACACGCCGACGGGCTTTCCGGTCCGAGAATTTCGTCGATGTCGATAAAGTTGCCGATGAAATTGTTGGGCCGGCTGATCTGCGCCCTCGAGGACGATTTCCTAATCTGCGGCGACAGCGGCTCGAGCTTCTGGATCTGTTCGTTATCGAATTTGGTTTCCATCGCGTCGAAGCTGTCGCTGTCGCAGAATTCGAGGAACGAGTCGATGTCCTTGAAGGTACCGATGAACTGGCTCTTGCCCTTACGCAAGGGAGCTTCTTGTCGTGGAAATCGCGCGAGCGTGACGGCCGCTTGGTGCTGGTTGGCCTGTACTGGACCATGTGGTCCGTCTGCAGGAGACTGCGCAAATCTGCTAGCGTCGGTCTGTTTCGACCGGTCCGGCATGCTCGACCCCTCCTGAGCTGCAGTTGCGGACGCCGTTTGCCAAGGAGTGGACGATGCCGCCTCCTGATGGATCGCCCAAGAGGGCCGGGATGAGGAGCGGAAGGAGCTCGATCTCTGAGGTTGTTGCGTTTGCTCCTCGTCCACTTCCCCCTTCGGTGAGTCCGGAACATCTGGCCGGTTTGCCGTTGCCGCCGCATCCTCTGATTTCGGCCGCTGTCGCTGCAAAGAATACCTGCGTTGTTCCTCCGCTTTGCGTTGAATTTGTACCTGCTGCTGTTGTAGGTACTGGATGAGATCGATTTCCGCTTGCGATATCGGCTCGGAGTCCTGACGCTCGAGTGGGGCCACTTCAATCACACTGTTCGGTCTACTCTTTCGATCACTGAAGGGTGAGGTCTCCTTCGACCTCGAGCTCTCGTTGCCCTCCTTGGAGCGACGCTTGACGAACTCCTTGCGTCGGGCCGGTATTCCCACGACTTCGTAATCGCTCGAGCTAACGTCGCCTTCCTGCTGGAGCCGCAGGATCTGCAGGGGCTTCGTTGGCGAGTGTGTACGATTGAAGTTCACGTTCTCGTACACTTGCTGGGCATCTGACTCAGTCTCAGTAGCACTGCCTCGCTTGTAGATCGATTTGTAGGGTCGCGGCGTTCGCAACGAGAAGACCACTGGCTCCGACTCCTGCCACAGTTGGATCCTCGGCTTTTCAACCGTACAGGCGTCCGAGCTTTCTGGCGTGCCGACGTTTGCCGTGAGATCTCGCGTACGATTGTATAGTGGCTTTGGCTGGTACCTGAATTTTTGCTCTTTGGAGGCCTCCTCTTGGACGTCGATTGCGTCGATCATCTCAGATGACCTCGCTAGCCCTGGCGGCTCGTTGGCCGGCTCCAGCCGAACGTGAGCTTGGCTTGAGCTCGGTCTTTGTATGTCGCTTTGCCTGACGTTGTTTGTGACAGCTTCTGCCGAGTGCGACTTCTGTATGTGCGATGGCACCGTCAGCTCATTGGCGCTGCTCGTCGATTCCTTCTTCTCTATCCTGGGGGAAGTGTCAGATTTTTTCAGCGAATAGACCACCTCCTGCGGTCTGTCCTGTGATGGGACCTTGATGAACGCCGGCCGTTGAATCGGACTGCGGTCGCCATTAGTTAGCGGTTCGTGTGAGCCTTTAAAGACGACGGTGGCACTCTTCTCGATGCCGTACGAGTTTGACTCGGAGGTACTGGAGGTGTCTGTTTCGTCCTGCGCCGTCGGGGGGACCTTCGATGGCGACGGCGTCTCGTGCATGGCCTCCTCCGCAACGTCGTGATCGCCTTGGAGCTCCTCCTCGCACTCGGTGTCGTCCTCGCCCCGGGCCAGAGGAGCATCGGCCTTGAGCGAGTCGCCGAGCTCCTGCAGCTGGTTGACGCTCTGCAACTCCTGCGGCGAAGGTGCCCTGTCCTCGAGCGTGCTACCTCGCGAGGGCCGCTTGCGACGGAAGGATCGCCTCACCTGGGAGTGGTCCTCTTCGCCCGAAGCCGACGAGCTCTCCGAGTCGCCTTTGACTCTGGACGAGGATGATGTTCGCTTGACGTCGTGTTTGTGAACGCTCCTTTGCGAGTGGCTTCGGGAGACCTCGCGGCGTGAGGACACATCGCACTCGGAGTCCTCCGTTGACGACTGGAGAATCTCGGTGTCGGACTCCTTCTCCATAGGCTTGCCGGCGCGTCGCAGGGCCTTCCGTTTGGCCTTCTGCATTTTCAAGTATTCTTCTCGTTCTTTCTCGCTGAGGTTCATGTTAAGAACGGACTTTCTGAAGTCCTTGTTGGCATTTACTAGCTTTTGCTTTTCGTTCTCGATGGTTTCGTTTGTCGCTGTCTCGTAGATGTTTTCCCGGCTCTTGCGGTTCTCACGAGAGTGGTCTTGATTCTTGCGGTACTCCTTCGAGTCTTCGCGACTTTTTCTGTTTTCGCGCACCTCTTCCTTGTTCTTGCGGGCTCGAATCTCCCGGGAAGACCTCTTACCCTCGGGGTTTGCCTCGGGAGACGCTGACTTCTTCGGGGCCGTTTGGAAAACCCATTGGGATTCGGTCGCCTTTTCCGGTGACGTGGGGGAGTTCTGCGGTGACTGACCGGGCGCTGGCCGCGCGAGTTTATTGTTGGCGGTGATGCTCGCAGCGGACGGTGCTGTCGCCGTGGAAAATTTCCCATAGTAGACATACGCGGGTACCGCATCAGTCGGAGACGTCTTCGACTGCGAGGCTCTCTCCGGGGACGTAATCTTCAACGTGGGAGCGAACGCCTTCTTGATGTCTTGCGAATCCACCTGCACGGACGCACAAAGCTTGCCCACATGAAAGCGTTTTCTAGTTGGCTTCTGCAGCTTACTTATCGATGATATCATATTCTCGTCTTCGGGTCTGTACGTGGTTGATGGCGAAGTAGATCGACAGATCAGGTACTCGAGCTTCTCTTCAGCGTCACTGTCGGAATCCTCTGAGTCAGAATTGCAGAAGTCGGCTGGCGCGAGGTTCGGCTTTGGTTCGGGCGTTTTGTACGATGACGTCCTTGACAAACTGCTATAGGGTGATCGATTAGGTGGAATGTAATAAACGCGCCGCGATGGCGTTTCGAAGGGCTGATAGGCTGAGCTGGGTCGCCATGATTGCGGCAAGGTAGGCTTCGGGGTGAGGCTGAATTGCTGAATCGCCTTTGCCACGGAGCTGAGTTCACTTGCGATTCGTGATCCTTCGTAAGCCGCCTGACGTACGAGTGGTGAAGGAGACCCCGCAGGTGAAGCAGCCCTAGACCTATCCGACTGGTAGGTGCCGGAATTGCCCACCACACTGCCCCGCCGAGATGGTATATCACCGCGGGATAACGTATTCTTGTAATCTCGGTTCGTCGTGGCCAAAGCATGTTCTGAACGCTCTGGAAATTTCAGCGACCCGCCCCGGCTAGGGAATCCGTAGTCGGTTGTCCTCTCATTTCTCTGGCTGTAATTTCCCGGAGCAGAGTCCTGTCTCTGAAACGACGGTCGCGATGCGTTGGCCGATGTGGCTCTATCCCCCACTGACCCCTGACGTTGCAGCGGAGGGCGGCTGCCGTAGGTGACGCTCTGGTAGTCCCTCGGGTTGTCATGGCACGACAGTTCGTTCGAATCTTGCCGCTGAAGGTTTGTTCGACTTCCGAAGTTCGCGGCTTTATCCTGCCGCTGGTAGGGTCTCTGCGCGGCCAAGTCCTGAGATGAAGCCTGCCATTGGTAGACACCGGGAGAAGGTGACCTGTCCTTCGGAGGCACCGAATTCTGTCGGGTTAAAATGGTTTTCGAACTGTAATGAGGCGCATATCTGTCTCCGCTTGTCGTCTTGTACGAATCGTACACGGACCTCGAGTAGGAGGGAGGTCGCTCATAGCTGTTACTTTGTACTCTTGCGTAGCTATTTGGCGGTGTTCTGGCGTCCGAGTTGTATCCGCTTCTGCTAGCATCGGATGCGTAGCCCGTGTTGGTCTTACCCGGCGGTGGCTTTTTGGTTTCCGAAGCGTACCCTGATGCCCGGGACGTATCTGATAGGTGGCCTGATTTAGCGTGATCCGATGTATATTCAGAGTTAGTTGGAGCTCGGTAGGGGTACAGCGGTCCCGAGCCCGAACTCTTCGTCGCATTTCCGGCGCTTTGATATTTGCTGGCAATCGAAGACGTGGCCGAGGCGAAAGAAGCACTCGGCCTGTAGGTGCTCGCGCTACCAAAACCGAAACTGTTGAATTGCGAACTAAATGAAGGCGATGTCGTGCGACGGTAGGAAGGCTGCAACGAAATAAGATTCACACATCAAACTCTGTTACGGTCAACCGATGCGGACAGCTATTACCCTCGTAATGTGGTTCTTGTTCATGTAGTCGACAGTTCGAATATGATGGTTAGCATGTTAACACGCTAACGAACATATTCAAATAAAGCCATATGACCCCGAAGGGTCACATTTATTTCAATTTCAACACGGCCCTAAGTGGCTATAAGTTTGCCGTATATGTATCGATGGGTTTCACCCTGTTTGCATACGCGGTAATAATCCGAGCTTTCTCTACATGCATTTCAGTACAACACGGTAGGTTAGGTCTGCATAGGAACCAGTGTACAAGAGAAGGAGTCAAAGTCAATGCCAGCCTTAGTGCCGCCACATTTGTATGCGTCGATCGAGCGTTTGCTGTCTTTTCGGTACTTTTCCTTAGCTCGAGTCCTATCTTTGATTACCTCAATCTAATCTCTAAATACAGCCTCTAATCAAATCTACCTAACCTCTTCCGAATCGAAGCTCCAAATATGCCGAAACGCATTCTTTGTCATCAAACGCATCAACGAAAACTCAGGACGTTCTAAAGGCACTCCCCCTGAGTGACCTCCGTTGATGCAGTATTTACCATCTGAGTACGGCAGTAGCTCACTCGAGTACTTCGCGCGATGGCAGCTCCATGAGTTTGAATGAAACTGTAGAGCTGCTTAGTCTCGTGCTCGTATTAGGCTCCTATTAGTGAGCAAAATGGTGCGCGGCTGACGTCAAAAAAAACAATGACCGAAAATATCTCGGGCCCGTGTTTCGTCAATTATTTGCCCATGTTTGAACCGTGGCACATGTTCTTCGTATGCGTAACACTTCGTATGTGTACCTGAGGTTGCGTCGAGTGAGACGAGAAGCAGTTGTGAGTTGCAAATGGGGAGAATCTACGACGAATCGTGAGAAAACGTCGAGCTTTTGAAACCTGGAGGGCACCTCTCCGATCTCACGTATCAGTTCGATTAACTGGAAAAGATCGAACTTGGATTTCATAAGACTGATGGTCACGTGGTATTTCTTGGTATCATTAAAGCTGATCTTTTTTCAAACTACCTCTACCAATTTGTACACGTAACGACTAGTATCCAATAAAGGCTTTACTGCAACGTCCTACGAAAAGTTTTAACGCTACACAGAACAGCCAGTTGCCGTGTGATTGACCGCTAAGGTCAATTTATACCCCGCGCTAAAATGACATTTGCCATTTTATGACGAATTAATTAGGCATTACGTCGGATTATTTGATCTAGACGCTAGAAAAGGGATATCTTAAGTGTACGTAGAAAAACGATGGCTTGTCATGACTTGTCAAAGTCAAGGTTAGCAAATCGCGATGAGTTAGAATGAAAGTATACTCGGTTACACACCCGGATACGTCGTCTAAAAACGTTTTGCCCGGCGCATAGAAAAATCACATGTTTGTAAACAGTGTAAAACAAATCCCTGTACTCAACGACTATCTCTCTCTTCAGCGCTTTTGATTCAGAGCCAAAATGTCTATAAAACAGAACACATTTTTGAGGTATCGAAGCCTTGATAAAATTCTCCTGGCTCTTTTTTGTGTTTGAAAATCCTAACGGTTGCATCTTCCTTCTTGCGGGCAGCTTGGCTCATTTCGTAGTAAAACGAAAATTTAACCCTCTCAGTGGCCATTTCATGGGTAGTCCCTCAGCACTCAGTAGGGGCTCGGATTCCCATTGTCAAAAGCCTGACGTGTCAGTCCGTACCTTCCACGGCAGCGTATGAGAGCCCACATTCGTTAGTTTCGGGCGTGAGAAAGTTGTTGAGCCCAGTAGTTGGCAAGGCGTATCAAGCGTTTTGTAATGAGTGAAATATTTTTGTGTTACTTCGTAGGCTAAACGCTTGTTCCTAGTTGCCAGAGGCTCAGCGGCGAAGATCGGCAACGCGGAGAGATTCGCGTAGGGGAAGCTGGGTCTCTCCGTGGGAGGAGGCGACGTGCCTTAGGCAGGGTCGACTGATGGTGGTAGACAAGCATGTGCTAGAAATCGATATTCCGACGACTTGTTGACCCAGTTCTGACGTGGTAGGTAGTTCTTATGCAACAGCTGCAACGGCGACATCAAGTCTGACACATTTGTCAACACTAGATATCTCTAAAGCAATGATTATAATAAGAAATGACCCTGTTTAGCCTCTATGTAGCGTATTCTCGCGAAAGTACACATGTGTAGGCTTTTTTTTTGGAACAGTTATGTTGCCACTCACATCTGAAGTTGTACGTCAAACCACCCTTACCGAGGTTAGACTCCACGTCAGAATCCTGTTATTGCAGGACATTCTCCACTGGTATAGCCATTCTGTCAGTGATCAACAAGCAGAATCGCTAATCTTACGCTATGTGGAGCAACGACAATGTTTTATTCTACCAAATACATTCACCGTTAACATAGTTTCTAAATTGTTAAATCCTGCCCAGGCGAGAGAAGACACGCAGTTCAGCACGATCGGCCCTCCGCATGACGATCTCTAACAGGGCCAGATAAAAAAAAGAACTCTGTGTATCGAGGTCTCGTACAAACAATGACCCGTATAGACAAATGCGTACGTGCGTTATACACCCAAACCTACGAATGGGCGAGTCTTGCGAGAGGTCTAAGCATATTTCTATTTGTTCCTCCAGACGCGAGCTCATATGTAAACGTGCGTACAGCTGCATGCCAATCATCGATTTTCATCCGATGTTGGCCATGTATGTATCCTCAAGTTTACTTTTCGAATGTGTTATAGCAAAGCCAGAACGTACACTTAGGTTTAACGCAGCGGTCATCTATTTTTAACGGCAAATGGAGAAGGTAGGACATGTTCAGTTCACGGTCGCTGCTATTTTTATTACACTTGACAGCGGTCCGATACGCAGATTCCTCGATGTTTACGGCTCGACTTCGGGGTACGAAATTTGATCTGGATGCAATTAGATAAATTGGCAGGGTTCCTTTAACTCTCGGCGGGTATAAACAATGAAGCGTAGTTAACTAATGTATACCACTTTTGAACAGGTGATGGCAGAATGTGTGCTAACGAAATAAGTAGAGATTCGAACAGAACTCTTCGTTCTTTGAAGTTCGTTGTCTTTCGTGTGCCGTCCGCCTGCCCAAACTTCGCCTCTACTCGTACCGATGACCACCGACGTAACCGTCATAAATTAGCCATCTTTTGCATTTACGTCTGGTGAGCATGTGAACGTAACGCATCACCAAGTTTTCGCGAAATCGATATCAGCCTCAGTTTTTAGGGGACTTGTAGCGAAATGCGTCTGATTATCCATCCATATCAAAAGGAATAAACGTATACATTAAGCGAAACGTCCGTAGCCACCATTGTTGATGATCAGGTTTCTTCCTGACAACAACATGTCGCCTTCAGATTCGTTCCGCAAAATTGCACATAGAAAATCTCTTTAGCACTACTGCTACTATGGCCATGTTGTTCCATGTAGGTGAGATTCGCCATGAGATGGGGCTGATCTCATGGTAGTGTCAGCATTTTAGTTGATACCAAATTAATTCTGAATATTGCGAATTATGACAAGCCGAGTAATCTGAACTTCAGAACATCTCGTACACAATTCGCTACGAGGTGGTCAATTTCGTACTACGAGCAGTGGACATCCGAAACTCATATTTAGTTTATGCCCCCAGTTTAAGGGACCGGTCCTTATTGCGCACGAGAGTTTTGACCGGCTAATTGACTTGGTTTTTTGCCGGTCGATGTTCATGCTTACTGAAGCCCTGAGTCACTCTTTCGCGGTCTAATAGCCTGCGCGGACGAGGACCTGAACGTTCGACCCATTTCATCGCGCGCCTTAGGCTAAGCCGGTCTCTAACAGCGTTAATAAAACATGCACCGAGCTAAGAAAAATGTTTTCCCTTTTTCTGAATAGTCGAATACGATATTCTGACATGTGCCTTGGAAAGCTGTAATGCTAATGGGCTCATTTGATTACCGAACGCATATGCTTGCAATAAAAATAGCTAAAAATCAATTGATTTGAAGTGCATGCCTGCGCGCTACATAGCCATACGTACTCCCAGTGGTAAGTGGACCTTACAAGACCGTTCCAGGTAGGAAAAGTTTCAGACCTAGAGAAACAGGCACAAACACAGCAGTTCTGACGTACGCTTGCAAGACGGGCAGCTGTTCGACATTTATGTCAATACTCACATAGTAGCCGCCGTAGCGATTCGACATGTCTACCGAGTAGCTTTTTCGCCAGCTTTGATCTAGAGATTATGTCACTGACGTTAGTATCCAGCGATAACTTTTTGAACGCACATTTTCGCAAATTCACGCAACTCCTGGCGGAAACGCACGCACTTGCGACACACAACCGAGTTTCGTACAGCGGCGGCGGCGGTGGCGGCGGTTTAGCGTCCGTCGCCGTTCTGACGTAGCCGTCAGCCTTTCGCTGATCGATGAATTGGAATTTTTCGTCGTTTTCGCACCGAATTTTCGGCCAAATTCGTTTCGAATTCGTGCACGAATTTCGGTTGCGCTGCCGATAATCGTGTGTGGGCACGCGGTTAATTTTGACAATACATGCTTGGCCGGCGGGACGGGCCACTGTTAGACTGCGGTGGCTCAGGGTCGTTCCCGTTGCAGAGAGGGTTGCGAGATCCGGGCGGGCCGTCCTGGAAACGAAAGGCTAGACTTGCCCAGTACCGGACCTTACCACTCGTGTACGACTGAACGAATGTCCGCGTCCCAAGACCACACTCAGCATCGACCCTGCGGCTGTTCTTGCTGGGTCGGGCTTTCGCAAGTACCCCGTTACAGCGACGCACTCGTTGGGCGATTGACTTGCGCGGGTACCCTTTATCGCCTGGGAGGCCACTCGATGGCCGGCGAACATCCGGCACGGGGAACAGCAGACGATTGTCGGTGGCAGCGAGCATCGGCACTCTGGGCTCCTGGCGCTTCCGAGCATTAGTCTCCTCCAGGCACCGCGGGCATCAACAGAGCCTCCGTCGCTGGTCAGCGCGAGGGGTCGGTGGCTAACTGATTCACCACCGCTCGACGTGGCCGTGCGATAGGCCAACTGTTCGCCGGCCAAACACGCAGGGGAACACCGACACCTTAGCCAGTGGTGCTTCAGCGGTCCGGACAGGGTAGCTGTTGTTGCTACCACCGCCGCTTCGCAAGTCCATTCTAGCTAGTGAGTCTGCCTTGCCGTAGTAGTGATAGTGGTGGCCGTAGTGGGTCTGGAAGACCGTTTCGGACGCACGGCTCAAAGACTAAGATTCCTGCTGGCGCTGCTGCTGAGTCATAGGCGTGACTATCTGTCGGATAGATATATTTAGCGAAGATGAGAGCAAGAAGAAGGAGAAGAGAAAAAGATGAAAATGTAGAACGAACTACGGCGACAGGTTTCATTCCGGAGACGAAAACGGAATCGACGGGCGGCTAAAAAGTGATTGTAGTTTGTTTTTAATTGCTTCAGTACGAGAAGTTGCAATCACGAGGAGTTACCCTGTCGCACGGATAGCTAGAAGGAGAGAGAGAGAGGGAACTACATTTATGCTAGTACTTAACATATACGGTTGATGCTCGACTGTCATTGCATCCAGCGCAAATTTTTGGTTCTTTTGGATAAAAAATGTAGTTTT